>PVKM010021004.1:0-22926 GCA_004027735.1 Carollia perspicillata
AAAAAATCCATTGATTATAAATTCCTTATGGAAAAAGAGGAAAAACTTTACAGTTAAAATTTTCATTTAAAATCAGTTACTATTTCCCCATGTTTTGCTTACAAGATTCAATCATTTAAACTACATTATATTTTATTTTTAGAGAATGTAAATCTAAAACACAAAATTAAAAAGTAACATGAGAACATGGTCAACTACATTCTTACATTAATGTTTATCACTGTAAAATACCTCTTAGAAATTATATTCCCCTCTATTTCAGAATGACACAAGTATCTTAAATTTTACAGTCTATCTTAAAACTCTCATGGGAAGTTTATTGTTCATTTCTTTCTTTGCAAAAAATGCTATTAGTTGTTCTAAATGTCTCTTTAGTCTTTTGTTACAGTCCTACAGTATAAATATTTTGATTCTCATCTTCAACCCTAGCAAAAAAGTAGAATAATAATTTAAGGTGTATCTTAAATTATTTTTATTTATTACATTAGGTTTGTGATGTCCTTGTAGAGTTTTTCTTGAAGTTAATTACTTTGGTTTTGCATGCTAATTTTTCTTTGTGGAACTTGAAGTACTATATGCAGTTGGTCCCATTCTGCTGAAATCATAGATACTTTTCCTGGTGGTAGTTGAAACTCCTCATTGCCTAGGATGGATGCAAGGTACTTAGATGTTTGTTGAATTTAAATTAACATGAAGGAACTTTTGGGAATTACTTATTTCTTGATGAACTGAAAGGGACTTTGGAATTCATCATTTTTTCCATCTTTTCCTTTTAGAGAGGAAGAAACTGAGAACCAAATGGCTGAAGAAATTTGCCACAGTAGCACAGTTCTTTAGTGGCAGGTTAGAAATAATGGAAACCATTATATATTGAGCCCCTACAATATGTTAGATGTTTTATATGTACAACTGTATTTAGTTCTTAGTACTATCAGGTAGTTACAACTTCAGAAAAGTTGAGCAACCTGACTAAAATAACACAACTAATAAATTAGTGACTCTAAATCAAATTTAGTTTAGCAATGAAGCTTGCATTATCTTTCTACTGTCCTATGCTGCTATGTCCTAGTAATTTTGTTTTCATCTTGCTATTCAAAAATACAATATAGTAACAGCTTGAAACAATGAATGTATTTGGCCCAAATAAGTGATATACACTTATTCTTTCTAGGCCAATTGTAAAATCAAGTATGTTGTATGGAGAGAAAAACAGCTTAAGTCAGAATTTTGCTTCAAGTCCCAGTTTTGTCTCTTATTGGCTGTGTTACCAGTCTGGAAATGTTTCTGCATAATTAAAATGTGGGAATGAACTTGATGATATTCAAACACTTTTATAACTCTTTGTTCTGTGAATTCTTAAGTGGCCTATCCAAATAGTCAACAAGTAAGCTCTGGAAACATGGCTGATACACACTAGCACAGTTAAGTTGTGGAAATGATATCGCTAGGGGAGTAACATGCAGAGGAAGAGGAAACCAAACTGAATGCCAGACCTGCTGTTTGGTAGAAAGGTTATAGGGTAATGAAGGAAAGGTCACAATGCGGCGGAAACCCCTATTTAGAAACTAACATAATGAACATCAGTGTCACTGATATGCTGACTCCTGAGGGGGTCACTTCACTTTCTTTCCTTCACGTGCACACAACTATATGCCTCCAACACTGATTCCAATACAGATCTCTGCTTTTAATAAAACAGGGCAATTTGTATAGTATAAAAGAAAGGACCATCTTACTTTAGGCCAAACGTATCCTTTGTCTCTCTTGTGGGTCATGGTAGTGGTGAAGTGGCCACCTGTAGGAACAACACAGAGATTTTACCTGAGTTGTAGGTCAATGGTTTTTTAGATGCCTTCTGCTGTTGAGGCTTTTGAATCTCAATTATTTCATCTCTAAACTGAATAGCGAACTGTTTCTCCTTTGGTATTCCCTAAAAACTAAATGAAGAATTCTCATTACATAACAAGTTTAGTAAATATTCTGTATTGTAGCTTCTGTCTTCCCAAGTAGTGCCTTCAGCTGTATTCTTAGTTTAGCTGTATTTATAGTAATTTCTTATTTAAAAGATGATTTAATTTCATTCCTAATTATTCTGAAGGCTTGTAATGACTGTGGGTCCTGGTGGCAATATTGGCCATAGAGATGGATGTTGGCATTAGTCTGGATCACATCCTTGACTTACAGTGTTACCATGGGCAGCTGTTGCCTTTTAATCGTCAGTTTCCTCATCTGTGAATTGAGGGGGTTGGAAAGGTGACTTGTAGGGCTCCTTACAATCCTAAAAGTCTATGATCAGGCACACAGTCAAATGTGTCATTTTAATTTTGTTTTTTTTTTAAATTATTTTATTGTTGTTCAAGTACAGTTGTCTGCATTTACCCCTCATCTCTCCCCCGCCACCCCAGCCATCCCCACCTCCCTCCCCTGCTTCCACCCCCTAGTTTTGTCCATGTGTCCTTATGGTTATTTCTGAAAACACTTCACCCTTTTCTCCAATTATCCCCTCCCATCTCCCCTCTGGTTACTGTCAGATTGTTCTTAATTTTAATGTCTCTGGTTATATTTTGGTGCTCGTCTGTTCTGTTGATTAGGTTCCACTTAAAGGTGAGATCATATGGTATTTGTCCCTCATGGCCTGGTTTATATCACTTAGCATAATTCTCTCCAGTTCTATCCATGCTGTTGCAAAGGGTAGGAGCTCCTTCTTTCTTTCTGATGCATAGAATTCCATTGTGAAAATGTACCCTAGTTTTTTGATCCAATCATTTACTGATGGGCACCTAGGTTGATTCCAGCACTTGGCTATTGTAAATTGTGCTGCTATGAACATTGGGGTGCATAGGTTCTTTTGGATTGGCATTTCAGGGTTCTTAGGATATAATCCCCGCAGTGGAATTGCTGGGTCAAAAGGCAGTTCTATTTTTAGTTTTCTGAGGAAATTCCATACTGTTTTCCACAGTGGCAGCACCAGCCTGCATTCCCACCAACAGTGAGTGCACTAGGGTTCCCTTTTCTCCATAACCTCTCCAACACTTATTGTTTGTTGATTTGTTTATGATGGCCATTCTTACTGGTGTGAAGTGGTATCTCACTGTGGTTTTAATTTGCATCTCTCTGATGAACACAGATGCTAAAATCCTCAACAAAATATTGTCAAACCACATCCAGCAATATATTAAAAAGATCGTACACCATGACCAAATGGGATTCATCTCCGAAATGCATGGATGGTACAACATTTGCAAATCAATAAATGTAATATATCACATAAACAAAACAAAAGACAAAAATCACATGATCACATCAATAGATGCATAAAAAGCATTAGATAAGGTAAAGCATATATTTATGATAAAAACACTCAGTAAAGTGGGAATAGAGAGAGCATTCCTCAACATAATAAAGGCCATATACGGGAAACCCACAGCCAACATCATACTCAGTGGGCAAAAACTTAAAGCTTTCCTACTAAGATCAGGAACAAAAAAAGATGTCTGCTTTCACCACTCCTATTCAGTAGTATTGGAAGTCCTAGACACAGCAATCAGACAAGAAAAAGAAACAAAAGACATCCAAATTGGAAAGGAGGAGGCAAAACTGTCATTGTTTACAGATGACACAATAGTATACGTAGAAAATCCTATAGACGCCACCAAAAAACTACTTGACCTAGTAAGTGAATTTGGCAAAACAGTGGTATACAAAGTCAATGTTCAGGAATCAAAGACATTTTTGTACACCAACAATGAAATGTCAGAAACAGAAATTAGGAAATGTGTCATTTTATTTTGAAGTTTTACTGTTTTTTATTATAATGCTGAGATCTGTTAATGTATGTTCATTTAAATGCAGGTCATGTTATACATGTCCAGTGTTTGACTTTATCTTGGTGATTTATTCATAGAACATTTGTGGAAAGCATTCTCAATGTACACTGGGTTGAACATACACACACACACACACTCTGTGAAAAGAGACTCCATTTCAAAGTAAGAATAAGCATGATCTAAGTTTCCAGATTTTAAAAGATCCTCTGAATTCACTTCAAGTCAACAGGAAGCTGTTTCACGGGTTTCTAAAGCAAGGGCCTCAGTATACCTGTTATTTCCCTCAAGATGATCAATGTTTAGGCATTTTGAAGCACCTTACTTCCTCTTAATAATAACAACCTATTTCAATTTCCCTCTGTAGTTGGCCTTAACATTTCAAAAACGGGTTATTTATTGCGGCGCAGCAGTGCTACAGCATTACTTGCCATTTTCTAGAATAAGCATTTGGAAGCAGAAATGGGATTTCTAAGACTGCTAAATAAATAACAAGAGTATATGCCTATCCTCTGGAGAGGGACTGGTGCCCTCACTAGGCTGATTTTATAGTTTCAACTGCTGGATAAGTTAGATTTTATTTTCAACTTTAGAAAGGCAGTAGTTTGTTGTTCACTGTTCAGGTTTTAAGGCTACTCTTTTCCAACATGCACTGTGTTTTATGATTATAGTGTAACATACTGGGATGCCAAGAAGTATGTTATTAATGTTATTCTCACCTGGTTGGTACAGAACCATTAGGGCCTTGTTTGTTTCATCTTTGCAGTTCTGGATTGGTATTCACTGGGTCATTCAAGCAAGATTATTAAAATGGTACATTCAGATTTTGATAACTTAAGCAGCTTCATAGCCACTATGTTAAATAGGCAGCTCACTAGTGCTAGTGAGCGTTTGTAGCCGACAACATTATTGAGCTTTTACCCAGAATAGCAATGGCACATGTATTGGGGCTGGTTTTGCTGGTCTTTAGCCTTATTTGGTGCTCAGCTTCTAGTAAAAAATTTTTCTGTGTGTAATTTCTACTTTGGCTGGGCATTTACTTATCCAAGTTTTTCTTCCTACAGGAAAAAAACTTGACCTATAAAAATATTTAGGTGGATAAATTGTTCTATGAAATACTTTTTCAGTTTAGGAAAGGATTAGCCTCCCCACCCCTCACCCTTCCTGCAATACCAAATTTAGAATAGGTACCAAGACTGACATTTTCCCCAAAGGATATTACAGTACTTCAAAGCAATTACTGGATACATCTATGTTGATGGTTGATCAACACTGGTTTGAACTGCATGGTCTACTTACATGTGATTTTTTTTCAATACAAACTATAAGTATATTTTCCCTTCTTTATGATTTTCTTAACATTTTCTTTGTTCTGCCTTACTTAATTGTACAAACACAGTATACAATACTTATAACATACAGCATATGTTAATCAGAATATTAAAGACGTTATGTTGTTTTTTAGCATTCATTGTTGCTGGTAAAAAATATTGATATTAATCTGTTTACTATTTCTTTTCAGGTAATCTTTTCTCTTCATGGAAACTTTTAAGATATTTTCTTTTTCCTTGGGGTTCTGGATATTCGTGGTGATGTGCTTAAATGTAATTCTTTTTATTCATCAATCTTACCATTGAGTTGGTCCTTCTAGACTTCTCCATTCAGAAATTTCCTTATATGACTGCTTAAAATGATTTCCTCCTGTTTTCTTTTTCTGGAACTTCTAGAACTAGGTATTCAGCTTTCTTGGACTGATCTCTATATTTTTTAATTTTTCTTGCATTTTCTATCTCTCTCTCTTTTTACTTTGTCTTCCAGGAGATTTTCTCATTTTTCCTTCTTTTTAAAAAATTAATTTAGTTTTCATTTGTCAATCTCTTTTAATTTCCACAAACTTTTTCTCCTGTTCTGATTGTTTCTTTTTCAGAATTGTATGTTCATTGTCCTAAATCTCTTTGAGAATATTAATTAAAATACCTATTAAATTATCATTTGATCCCTGAACTATTGTTCCTTGTTCCAGGTTCACTTATTTTGCTTGTTCATGCAGGTCCTTCTCTTTTATACTATCAGTTCACCTCAAGTGTGATCCTTACTCATCAAAGGACTAGGTTAAATTTATATAGCTAAATAGTATGCATCCTTGTGCCAGATGTCTAGGCCTTGACTGTCTCCCTTGACTCTCAGGCTTGATTCCCTTTTGGATGATAGGAAAGGAAGTTGGCAATCTCTGATCCATCCTAGACCTTGCCTCTGTGAGAAATAATAACTGTTCTAAAGTTTTGTTTCTTGTTAGGTACTTCTTTCAGTCTCTATGCAGAATAGTTCTTGATTTTTAACTTGAGAATAAATTCCATCACTGCGCACAAGGAGAGGGTATGCCAACTTGTATAACTGCGCGGAAGGAAGTACTCAGTTTGCACATCCACTTTGAAATGAAGTTACTTTGAGTTTAAAATCTTTCTGGAAACTACTGAAAGAGTAGTTTCCATCTCTGTCCCTACCTTCTCCAGAACATGTCCTGCACTTAGCTGCTACCACCCTGACTTATCATCAGTATGATCCCAGAGAATTGTGTCAAATATTTGGTTAACTACTATTCATTCGTGCACTTACTTACAGACATTACAGTTGAATGTGGAGCAATGAGGTAGAGACTTACACTTAACTCATCAGTTTGAATAAGAACTTGAACCCAGGTCTTTTGACCAGTCTTCATACCTTTACACCTATGATATTCAGCTCTTTTACTTATTCAGTGTGTGCCCTTAGACAAACGATTTTACCTCTTTGTATCCCAAATTTCTTAACTATTATTTAGGGAGAACAAGAAGGACCATATAAAGTTGCAATATAAATTAAGGAGAGTATCAGTTACATACAATTTCAATGAGGGTTTTTTAAGGGCATTTAGTATAATGTTTGACACATAATGAGCATCAAATAAATGATAACTTAAAACATAGGGTTTAAAGTATACTAATAAACCCTACATTTAATTCTCATTTTGGGTATCTAACCAAAGCTCCTCATTTTAAATTCCAATTGTGAACATTTTTATTTACTTTATGGCCTTATTGTTATTATTTTTGGATCACAAGTGTCCATTGGCACAAGCTATATATCTTTCTCTGAAAAATTACTATGAGCAGCTGACTTGTTTTTATTATTGTATAAACTAGGGTCTAGAAAAAAGTCATTTAGAATTTCTAAAAAGCTGTAGATTATCAGCTGGGTAATCAGAAGTGAAGAGCTACTCTATGAATAAACCAACAGAAAAAAAAGAAATTTAATAATTTAAGATTAACAAGAAATGTATTTTCACTTAGATATTGTAGCCAAACACTAATATAAATGGCATGTTTAATTAAATCACTAGGAAACTCAAAGTCTGAGATTATTATTATATATTTTTAAAACAGATTACAGTCTTCACATTAGACATTTATTTTGTCTAGCAGACTGTATTTATTTATTTTTTCTTCCTGAGCAATTAAAAAATTTGACATTGGCATATTATATAACTTTTCTTAACCTATTTTCTTCCTCTATAAAGTGAGAAAAACACTTCCTCTTTTATAGGATTGTAATTTGAATGAGTCAATATAGGTGATCTCTTTGTATTGGGTTCCCTGACAAGAGATTGCCTCACCCCATTCAGAAATGGTCATATTCAAAGAGGTGATATAAGGGACACCGGGGATATGTTTGATAAATGTCCTCTTGTTAATTAAATTTTAAATAAAATGTGGCTCAGAATTATTCTAGTGAAATTAACCAAAAATGAGACATGAAATCAGCTACTTCTGCAAAAGGAGCAGACTCAAAATATATTATTCAGAAAAACAATCATCTATTATCAAACTCTGAACCCTAGTAATTTTAAGAGATGTGTTGCACTTTACTTTGAAAAAGTATCACCTTCAAGATCAACAGAATACAAAGATTTTGTCTGTGCATGGAATAGATATTCCTTCTGATTGATCTTACTTCATTTTATATTTATTAAAAAAATCAAATTTGAGTTATTTTTTCCCCATATGAAATGTACAGATTTTCCCAAAGGAGGTGTGACCTGATTTCTGAAAATCCTTTCAAGAACAAGAAGCCAGACAGATGGAAGACATTTGTCACTATGTAAAGTTTTGGCAAGCTTCTCTGCACATGTCTGCAGCAAAGTAGTGATGGGGAGGGGAATATTTTCTTGCTTTATGACAGAGTGTTGTCAAATTCTTCTATCTGTTCTAGAGGGGATCAGACTGTGTTCTTGGTTCTCTTGCACTTATAGTTATGATCTTGGGCTAAATGATAGAGATGCTGGATGTTTCTGTAAACAGTGTTTTCTGAGGATGAGCAGCCCTAAGAGAGGTAGTTACTCAAAGATGATTTATGTCACTGAAATATGAATCTAAACTTTTCTACAGTTAGATGGAAACAGACAGGAAATCACTCTTCTTCCCCTTTTGAAAAAGTTTATTTTCTTTTCCTTGATACCACCCATGTTTATGTGTTATTGTGTGCAAACAATTTTAGTCATATAATTGTTACATATTTCGTTATTTTGCTCACTTTTATTCGCACAACTCTGTTTTAAAAATCTTTTCATGTTGCTACATATACAACCAAGCCACTTCTCTATTGCTTAAAGTATTCTACTTCTGCATAGGTGTAGAAACAGGCCCAAGGATGGGCTCCCAGACTGTCTTCAATTCCCTGCCATTGCAATAACACTCAGAATGATTGAAAAGGGAATTTCACTTTGAAAAGGGAATTTTATTTACTCAATCAAAATTTTGCCTTACAATTTACTTATACTTTTGTATTGCATTTGAACCTTTCAATACCTTGTCACAACAATATTCTCTTAAACTTTCTTATTCTTTAAAACTTATGAATTATTTCTGGAATTTCCATTTAATATTTCCAGGTCATGGTTGACTGTGGGAAACTGAAGCCACATAGAGTGAAACTATGTATAAGGGGGACTAATATACAGTGAAATCTCACTATTGTTTTAATTTGCATTTTTCTATTCACTAATGAGCTTAAGCACCTCTTCATGTGCTTGCAAGTCTGTTGTATTTACTTTCCTGTAAACTCCTTGTTTATATCCTTTGTCCATTTTCTATTATGACTCCTATAGTTCTGTTGTATTGCAAGGGATCCTGGTGTGTTCTGGATCTGCAGTCCCTAACCTTTTTGGCACCAGGGACCGGTTTCATAGAAGACAATTTTTTCACAGATCAGTGTTGGCAGGGTGGGGATGAATCGAATGCATTACATTCAAGTTCACCTCCTACTGTGCGGCCCAGTTCCTAACAGGCCTGGACTGGTACTGATCTACAGCCCAGAGGTTGGGGACCCCTGTCCTAGACAGTATTTCCTTCTCAATTTTAGACACCCAATGTGTCATCTTTCAGTTGACTTTGTCCACACTCTCTTCCCTTTGAAAAGGGAATTTTATTTACTTAATCAAAATTTTGCCTTACAATTTACTTATACTTTTGGATTGCATTTGAACCTTTCAATACCTTGTCACGACAATATTTTCTTATGCTACAAACTACTATAAAGTTTTACCTATCACAGTTAGGTCTTTAACATCAAATTGTACATGATATTGGAGAGAGATCCAGTTATTATTTTTATCCATTTAATGAGCCATGTTCCCCAAACTATCATCCTTTATCATATCTATAAGTGCATTATATGCACATGTATGTATGTCTCTGAGCCTTCGATTTGTTCCAGTCCTTCCCTTGTTTGTTTTACTATCAATACTGTTATGATTTATTGCCATGGTTGGGTAGTATGTCTCAGTGTTTGCTTGGGCAGGTCCTACCTCTTGTCCCTTCTTTGTCACAGCTGACTTTTATTATTCTACTTCAAATGAGCTGTCAAGTTTCTTAAAAGCTGATATAGAATTTTGTTTAGTCCTGCATTAAATTTGTAGCTTCATTTGATGAGAATTGATATTTTAAATATAATAAATTATTCCCTTTTAGAGCATGGGATATCTCTCCATTTATTCAGATCATTTATTATGTCCTTCATTAGGGTTTCAAAAGTTTTCCATAGAGGTTTCATATATTCTTAATTAACTACTAGAGAATTTATAGGTTTTGTTGCTATTTAAAGTGTCATCTTTTTAGTTATAATTTTTGTTGGAGATTGTTGGTATAGAGAAATGCTATTGATTTTTGTATGTTGATCTGGTATCCATCACCCTTAATGAACTTTCTAAATTTTTCTCCTATTTGTCAATGTTATTGCTAGATAAATCATCTACAAATAAGAACAGTTTAATCTCTTCGTCTTTACATCTCTTTTTTATACATAGAATTAGTCCTAAATTTTAGTACTATGTTAAAGAGCATGACTGATAGTAAGCATTCTTGACTTAAAGGAAACATTTTAATGAAGAATTTTCTTTTTTATGTACAATGTTGATAAAGACAAAGATTTAGCAGGTTAAGAAAGTTTCCTTCTATTTCTAGTTTGCCATTAAAAAAATTAGGCATTTGAACTATACAGAATACCTTTTTATAATGATTAAAATACTCATATAGTATTTTCATTTTTATATTTCCTGATGTTAAAACTTCCTTTTATTCTTAAGATGAACTCTACTGAATCATGATGTCTAATTATTTTTTAATATATTTGAACATTTGTTTAGATAATATTTCCTTCAGGATTCTTGGATCTACATGCATAGCAAAAATGGGACTCTTTTTTTTTGTATTGTCCTCCTGTGATTTGGAATCAAAATCATATAAAATGAACTCAACAGTTTTTGTTTCTTTTTTAGTTTTAAATATTATAAAAATTTAACAACTAATGGTTCCTTAAAAGTTTGGAAGAAATACTATGCAAAACTATGTAGGCCTGAATCTTTTCTGGGTAGTGAATAATTTTTTATGTTATTGTCCTATATTTTATCGATTTATCCTTTTTTATCCATTTCTTCTAGTTCTTAAAAATTTGTTAGATAATAATCACAATCTGGTTTTTTAACATTTCTATTGTTTTTTCATTCTGTGTATTATTTGTCCATTTTCTGGTTATTTGCATATTTTCTCTTTAATTTTTTGAGTCTGCCTTATTTATATTTAAAGAAAACTTTAGTTTTTTATAACTAGTAAGTTTTTAACCCTTTTGAAATAATTTTAGACTTTCAGAAGATTAATATAGTACAGAAAGTTCCCATATAGCCTTCACTCAGTTTCCTGTAACATTAACATCGTATGAAACCATAGTAAAATGATCAAAACAAAGAAACTAATGTTAGTACAACACTATTAACTAAATTACACATTATATTCAGATTTCCTCAATTTTTCCACTACTGTCCCATTTCTCTTCCAGGATCCAAGATATGATATCATATATTACAGACTGACTTGAGTTTCCCCAAACTTTACATTTTGAGGTCTTAAACTCTGGTAGCTCAGAATGTGACTGTATTTGGAGACAGGATCTTTAAAGAGGTAATTAAGTTAAAATTAAGTCCTTAGAAGGGGCCCTAATCCAATACGTCTGGTGTCTTTATAAGAAGAAAAAATTAGGACATAGTCATGCACAAAGGGAAGACCATGTAAAATCATGAGAAGATGGCCATCTACAAGCCAAGGAAAGAGGCTTCAAAAGAAACCAGCCTTGTTGACACCTTGATCTTAGACTTCTAGACTCCACAAATGAGAAAATAAACTTCAGTTGTTTAAGTGACCCAGTTTGTGAGACTTTGTTATGGAAGTGCTGGTAAACTATAAAATAATTTCATTGTTGTTTCCTCAGTCTCCTCAGATATGTGACAGTTTCTCAGTCTCCCCTTGTTTTTCAAAGATACTCTGTTATATTATCAACTATCAATTGACACTTATGAAGAGTGCTGGTAAGGAACTTTGATTAATGTGTCTCGTTTTGGGTTTGCCTGATGGTTTCTCATAGACTGAGCTTATGGACTTTTGGGAAGAATATACTAGAGGGACACTGCCCTTCTCATTGCATTTTATCACAGAGTACACAGTACCAATGTTTTCTAACTGATGTTAACCTTGATCACTTGGTTGGTGTAGTGTTTGCCAGGTTTCTCCATTCTAACATTACTATTTTTCCTATCCCATATTTTAACTGAATCACTAAGTTACTCCCTCACTCAAGGGGAGGTAAAATAACTTCTTCCTGGAGGGAAGAGTATCAGAGAATTTTGGACATATAGTAAATCCACTATAGTAATGAATAGATGTTTTGGGGGGAGATGCTTTGAGTTTGTTCAGACATCTTGTTCCTTCTTAAAGTTTTTCCCACTAATTTTGAGATTTATCTGCATGTTTTGCCTGCATCAGTTCTAATTTGTGGTATTCTAATGATGATTTTCTATTCCCTCATTCCTTTTAAATTTATCAGTTGGGTTTTGTTTGAAACAGAGTTGTCCTTTCTTATTTATTTATTTATAGAGTATGGACTTATGGGTATTTATTTTGGGGGGTTGAATCCAAAATTACCATCATATATTTGATGCTCAATTGCTCCAGCTTTTGCAATTGGGAACTTTAAGTTGGCTTGTATGTCTATTTTGACATGCCCTTCTCCTTATTTTGAAGATGATGTTTTAGCTGTAGCTTGTGTTTTTCCTGCCCTAGGCCTAGAATTATTTATTTCTCTAAGGAATTCTTATTTATTTTACTGGAGTATGGTTTCAGAAACCAAGATGTGGGTGCTAGGTGTGCTGGCAAAGAACTTATTTTTTAGTTTTGTTCTTTTCCTCCATGATTTTGTTGTTCTTCACATCAGTGACTTTTGCCTCTACCTTTGTTGTTCACTCATGCTGAATTTTTATTATTTCCTGTGGAACTTCCTCACTTCCACTTTCTTAAATTAAATATTTAGGTTTTTAAAATATATTTTATTGATTATGCCATTACAGTTTTCCCATTCCCCCCCTTCATTCCCTTCCACCCTGCACACCCCCTCCCACCCACATTCCCCCCTTTAGTTCATGTCCATGTGTCACAAGTTCTTTAGCTTCTACATTTCCCACATTACTCTTGCCCTCTCCCTGTCTATTTTCTCCCCACTATCTATGCTACTTATTCTCTGTACCTTCTCTCACCCCCTCCTCCCACTCCCCTGTTGCTAACTTCCATGTGATCTCCATTTCTGTGGCTCCGCTCCTGTTTTAGGTGACAGCTTAGTCTGTCTTTGTTTTAGGTGTGGATGTTAATACTGTCAGTTTGCTGTCCTTTCAAAGTTCATATTTTTTATCTTCTTTTTCTTAGATAAGTCCCTTTAACATTTCATATAATAAAAGCTTGGTGATGATGAACTCCTTGAACTTGACCTTATCTGAAAAGTGCTTTATCTGCCCATCCATTCTGAATGAAAGTTTTGCTGGATAGAGCAGTCTTGGATGTAGGTCCTTGTGTTTCATGACTTGGAATACTTCTTTCCAGCCCCTTCTTGCCTGCAAGGTCTCTTTTGATAAATCAGCTGAAAGTCTGATGGGAACTCCTTTGTAGGTAACTGTCCCCTTATCTCTTGCTGCTTCTAGGATTCTCTCCTTCATTTTAATCTTGGCTAATGTAATTATGATGTGCCTTGGTGTGTTCCTTCTTGGATCCAACTTCTTTGGGACTCTCTGAGCTTCCTGGACTTGCTGGAAGTTTATTTCCTTTGCCATTTGGGGGAAATTCTCCTTTATTATTCATTCAAATAAGTTTTCCACTTGTTGCTCTTCCTCTTCCCCTTCTGGTACTGCTATAATTCAGATGTTGGAACATTTAAAGATGTCCTGGAGGTTACTAAGCCTCTCCTCATTTTTTTGAATTCTTGTTTCTTCCTTTTTTTCTGTTTGGTTGTTTCTTTCTTCCTTCTGGTCCACTCCATTAATTTGAGTCCCAGTTTTCTTCCCATCACTATTGGTTTCTTGTGCATTTTCCTTCATTTCACTTAGTGTAGCCTTCATTTGTTCATCTAATTTGCGACCAAAATCAACCAGTTCTGTGAGCTTCCTGATCACCAGTGTTTTGAACTGTTCATCTGATAGGTTGGCTATCTCTTGGTCACTTAAAAGTATTGGCTCTGGGGCTTTGAGTTGTTCTTCTGTATGAGTCATTTTTGGTCAGGTGGTGCCTGTTACATATGGTGGTGGGGCTTTAGGTTTTACCAGGGTGGGGCCACCCATGTTGCTGGTTTGTGATGCTGTTTGTGGGGGCAGGGCCAAAGAGGGAACAATGGCACCTGTTCCTAGCTCTCTCAGATTTGTGTCCCCTCTGCTGCCTCCCACATGCAAACTGGGCCCTGCTGGCGCTGGTTACCAGGTGGATGGGCCTATGCACACTCCAGGACCCTGCAGGTCTCCCTAGTGACCTCTCCTATGAGGCTGGGAGTCTCTCCCGGTACCTTTTCAATGGGTGGTTTTAGGCTTTATTTCCCGTCGCTGGGGCCCTGGGCTGCATGGTCTGTCTCACTGCTCGCTCTTGCCTAGTTTATCTACGCGAGAATGTGTGACCGCCGTCAGCCCCGCACCTCCTGTGCTCTTGGGTCTCTCGCAGCCACTGCCTTTTTCTGCTGTGTTCCCTCTCCGATGACCATGACTCCGCCCCTCCTACTGGTCTGATTGAATGGTTGTTGGACTTCCGTAGTTCAATTTTCTGTTCTGGTTGTGTTATTGTTTCTAAATCTTTGTTGTCCTTAATCTTGGTTGTGTGAGGAGGCACAGTGTTTTCAGCTATGCCTCCATCTTGGCCGTAACAAGATTTAGGATTTTTAAAGTCTTGTTTCTTGATAAGTGTACAGTATTTTTTAAAAGACTTTATTTATTTATTTTTAGAGAGGGGGAAAGAAGGGGGAAAGGAGGGGGAAAGAGAGGGAAAGACACATCAATGTGAGGTTGCCTCTTCTGTGCCCCCTACTGGTTATCTGGCCTGAAACCCAGGCATGTGCCCCAACTAGGAACCCTTTTGTTTTCAGGCCAGCATTCAATCCACTGAGCCATACCACTCAGGGCAAGTATTTAAAGCAACAAAATTTCCTTCTATTTTTATTTTATCTATGTCCCAAAATAGTTTTTTACTTTTAGTGTTTCCACTGCTATTCAATTCTAAGTACTTATTAATTTCTTTTCAACTCAGGGTTACTTAGAAATTTGTTTTTATTTTCCAAAAATATAAGATGTATTTAAGATATCCTTTTAAGAAATTTAATTTATTATGACTAAAGTTATAATATATTTAAACTATCCTTTTAAGAAACTTAATTTATTATGACTTATGACATAGTGTGTGTGACATTGATACTTTGGCATTTGAGGTTGTCTGTGAAAGATAATCTCTGGGTTATTTTTGTTAAATATTTGATAAGTATTTTGTGTATGTTAAAAAAGAAAGTGAATTACCTGCCATAGAAATGCTCCTTTTATGCTATTCATTGGAAAATTTGTGGATTTTCTATGAAGCTTACTTGATTTGATTCCATTAGATAGTAGCCACATTTACAGATTTCTTTTAAGATAGGCACTTCCCTGTCTTGGGTGCTGTGATGACTGCAATAAAGCCTGGACAATCTTAGAATCCTTACTGTTTAACAGTGAGGGTTAGGATCTATGACACGTAGCCATAAGATCATTTGAAGTCCTTAAGTCAAACTGAAAGGTTCTATGATACACTGTCTTAGATCTTTCTGTGGTTTTCACTAAGCAATACACAGATTCATTGAGGATATTCCAGAACTTACATATTCTGAGAATCTTTTGCTAGAAGAGACTGGAAATGTGCAACAGGTTTATTTTCAAATTATGGCTCTTTAACATATCCTCTAATCCATCAATGAATTAATAAAGAAAATATAATATAATATGATATAATTACATACAATGTAATATCACTGCATTATAAAGAAAGGAAATTCTGACATATGCTACAACATGAATGAAACTTGAGGACATTTAACTAAATGAAATAAGCCAACCACAAAAGACAAATTTTGTATAAATACACTTATACATCGCACCTAGAACAGTCAAATTCTTCGAGATAGAAATTAAAATGGTGATCTAATTCAGGAGCTGGGCAGAATGGGGAATGGGAAATTGCTCTTTAATAGATATATAGAGTTGTAGTTATGCAAGATGAAAAGAGCTTAGAGGTCGGTTGCACAACAATATGAATATACTTAACACTACTAAACTGTGCACTTGAATATGGTTAAGCTGGTCAATTATTCCGTGTTATGTATGCAGTATTTTACTGTAATTAAAAAATTGTAAAGCCAAAAACAAAGCAAAACTAAGCAGATCCTTCTTTATCCTATGTTTCCCTTTTTTGTATTCTATCATAGTCAGCTACAAAAACTTGGCAGAATTTTCTGTATTTTGCCTAGAAACTTCCTTAGCTAGATCCACAAATTCATTTGTTAACCATTGACAGTGCGGGCAAACTCTCCACCTGCTATGTAACCAAGGTTCTTTTTCTTCTGCCTCCAATACAATTTTTATCACTGCCCTTCATGACTCACCAGCATATTCCCACTTTTCTTAACCATCTCATTGAGGCCCTTCCAGCTTCTGCCTCTGTCTGATCCCAAAGTCAGTGCCACATATTTTAGTTTTTTTTTTAATATGTCAGCAACCCACTTCTAGGCACCAGATTCTGTTACAGTTATCTGCTGTTAAGAGTAAATGACGGATGGAAGCTGGTCTAGCAGCATGTTTTTATTGACTCTTTTATTTTAGCATCACTTCTGCCCTGGAGCCCCATCAATATTGATTGCATATGCTGTTACCATTGATTTCTTTTTGTAGTGATGGAGTGGGAGATTATTGTCCAAAGTAACATGGGTAAGAATCAAAAGCAGAATTTCAAAACTTTCCTTCAGCCTATTTAGTCTTTCTTTCCATTCATTCATCTATAGCAGTTCATGATAGTTTTCAGTTTAATTGGCTATTCTCAACCAATCTCTCTCTCATTGTTCATTTAGCTACTCCTTGTTGCTCTCCATTATTTTCAGTTTCTTCAAGGTTAATAATGGGAGTGCATTGCTTAGGAGCTAAGGGAAAATGTTGTAAAGACACAGGCCATGGAATTTTAGTCTGATGGAAAAAATCTTTAAAAATAAAATGTTGTAATGCAGTGTACTAAGTGATATGAAGAAGCTAAGTACAGTGTAGTATGGGAGAGTGGGTAAGTGGCTTTTAAATCAGTCTTGGAGTTCATGGAAGACTTTAGAAAGTTAGGTAGGAATTATAATACATAAAGCACAGTTTAGGCCAAGGGGCTTTGGTATAAAAATACAATGTCTATAAAGGAATGGCATTTTGAGAGCACAGATGTTTAGGACTGACAAGCAATTCTGAATGGTCTAGAAAAAAGTATATGCAGCAGAGTGGTTGGAAAAGTTAGATGTGGTGGGGCTGGAATATAACGTTATACCAAAGAATTTGGATTTTTATTCTCTAGGAGAGTGGAAAATACTTCTTTTGAGTGGGCAACTGTCAGGATCAGGTTCTTTGTTTCGAAGACAGCAGTGTATGATGCTCAAGCACTAGTGCCCCTTGTTTGCATTGTGACCTTTCTCTAGAGTCCTGGAATGAGCAAAAGCAATGAGTTCTGTGGTCCATTGTTTCTAGCAAAAATTGCAAAAGGAAGCTACTTTAACTGCAATGGTCTGTTTCTACTATAACTTGCCTCCATTAGAGGTTAGTTGAGGCTGTGGGCATTTTTGGAAATTAGTTACGGGGAGTTTCAGGGTTATTTAGTCTGTGTTTAGTAATACATATTAAAGTGCCTTTGTAGTCATTTGTATATATAGCTAAATTATTGTCAGCCATTCTGGTATAGACATCCTGCTAAGAATCTTACTACCCATCCGGCAGTTATAACACAAAGATGTAGGCCCAAAGGTCCTATTGTGATATAAGCGTGTATTTATGATTTTATATCTGTTTTTTAAAGTAGGACCCTAAGCCATGTAAGCTTTACGACCTACAAACTAGGATCTTTACCTGGAGCAATGATAGACAATAAACTATTACTAAAATTTTTAGCCCCATGGAACATGAAGGTCTGAACCAAGGCAGTGGTGGCGGAAATGGAGGGAAAGATTCAGGAGACAAAAATCATGCTGGGAGTACACTCTAGGCAACTTGGAAATCATTTTGATAGGAGGCGAGTTTAAGAAACGGGTTATCAACTTCGGTAATGGGGAGGATGGAAGCCCATTTATGGAAAGAGCTTTCGGTAAATTACGGGAATTGTGAGTTTGAGTGTTTTAGGTATCAGACAAGTAGAGGAAAAGGCTGGTCTGCAGCTTAGCTAAACACCCGGGTGTTCGGGGGATAGTATTTGCTATATTGCTGTATTTTCCACTTTCTGGAGACAACTTTCCACGTGTTTTGTTTTTCTGGGGTTATTTTGCCCTCCCTTGCCTGTGCTCTGCCCCAGGAACAGCAGCCACTTCCTTCGGCAGTGCCAGCCCTCCCTCACCGGATGTGGGGGCAGCCCTTCCACCTCTGAGGTGCACGCTGGAAGAGCGCAGGCACGGGGCGCAAGCACCGGGCACGGGCTTTCAGCCGGGTCTAACTTTCGTCCACAGTGGGAGCTCATGCATGTTTGTGCCTCTGCGTCGCTTTCAGCAGTGTATTTTTCCTCATAAAGAAAGAGTTCTCATCCCACATAATCCCCCAAACCTCCAGTGTCCCTGCAGGAAGTCAACGCACCCTCCAGAGTTTTGTAAGTCTCCAGGCGCCCAGGCAGAGGTGCTAATGAGGATGAGTCAGCGCTGAAATCCCAGCTGGTCAACGCAGGCCTCATTACCTCGGGGCGGGGGTGTGGGGGGAGGCGGGCTCAGAAAATCATTCTGAGCTCAGAAAACTGGGTGATCTGAGCTTAAAGTATGCGCTGACGTTTTGGTTCCCATATATGAACCAGAAATCGAGAGGGAAAACTCTCAGCGATTAACATACCAATTTCTTCATCTAGTTTTCTCAGGGAAGGGACCAGAGTCATTGCAGCCTTCTGGAATCCCAAAATTAGCTATGTCCCTGAACTAGCTGGTAGAGTTCAAGATTTACACTATCTTGCAACCAAACTCTTTCAGTGTAGCAGGATAGTTGAGGAAAACTTGACCTCATTATTGCTAATTGTGGAACAAATAGAAATGCATAGTTTTATTAGTTTAGTACTTACGAATGCTTTTTAAATATGAAGTTCACAGAATACCAAAATGTGGACAGTAGTAGTCCAGCACGAAATTTATGTCACTGAAGAGGCCTGATAATTTAAGTGTGTGAATACCAACTTGCTGTAATACCAGGAATGTTAATTGAGTTAGAAATCTCACTTCCATGGGTCTTATTCTGACTACCCTTTAAAAAAGAGTGTGTGCCAACCTTCTTTTATTATGTGATTCAAATTTATTTTTTTTCTCCATAGCACTTTTTACTATGTAATATATGGCATAATTTACATATTTTATATAGTTGTTTATTATTTTTCTGTCCCACACTAGAGTTAAACTCAAGGAAGGCAGGACTTTTTTGCCCTGTATATTAATGTATTTCAAAGGCCCAAAACAATTTTGGCTCATAGTAGGCAGTAAATAAACATTTATTCAATTAATGAAAGAATGAATGTTATTTTCCAAAGAGCATTAAGTAGAGCCTGCATGGGCTTGCATGACTGCCCTAACCTCCGGGGAACATAGTTCTGTGGAAGTTCTGGTAGTGAAGATGGTCACGTCAACAAATGTTTATTGAAGCCCTGCTATACCTCCAGCTCCCCAAATTTAGCATCCCATCTCTATTCAACATACTGATACTTTAAAAACCGTATTATACCTTTTGGTGTTACTTGGGGGCAGGGCCTATTTGTTCACCTACATAGTATCTATTACAGTGATATGTGTGTACCAGACAATAAATATTTGTTGAAAGGGTAAAGGAATTAACTGGGTAAAGGATTAGGTTAATTTGTAATCCAGTTATTTTTCAAACAAACATTTGTTTTGTGAAATTATGGTCTCTAATAATAGTACTTGCAAACTGCTGCCTATTTCTCTGAAGGATTTGTAAGTTTTCCCTGATCAGTTTTGGGTTTTCATTCCAGTGTTCACCTGAAAAATTAACTTACACATATTGGGTTATCTGGGTCACCAGATACTGACTGAAAGTTTTGGTGTTCGTGTTTGCTTTCTGTCTCTTTTTAGCATGTTAACACTACATAGTGTGATACTTTGTCATAGGTTAATAATGCTGCCTAAAAAAGCAAATGATTTATTCACCCGAAATGAAGCCAAAAATACATGAAGCCACTCTGTTGGGAGAGTTCACAGTAGTTTAGAAGGAGACAAGAAACAAAAAAAATGAGTCATAACATGTGGTAAAATAGGCTTGCTTGAACTAGCAGTCAGTATCATATTCCTGTTCTGACAGGTGATTTAGGTTGATAAAACATAATCACTGGTGTTTATAAATCAATATTTTTATGTTAAATTTTGTTGGCTTTATAGTTTTGTTTGCATTTATTTTATAATTTTTTGTAGGGGTTTTGTAGTTACGAGAGCTATGAAATAAAGATTTTAAGCCTACCTTTATGTTTGTACATATTTAAAAATATCATAATGAAAATAGTTTAATTTGGGGATGTGGGACCTTGAAAATGTTTTTTTTTTACTTTTAATGGGTTTTAGTGGAGTGTTTATATTTTACTCAAGTTTGTGACAGCAAAGGTCAGCAAAGGTCAAACTTCAGGGCCCAGGACACAGTATATTGATTTCATTCAAGTCCAGATGCAATAGTTGAGTGCAGGACAGATAAGATATTTCTGCTGCATCTGCTCCTAGTGGTTCTGGTGGTGGTGAAAAATAGGACAGAGGGACACTGGGAAATATAGGGAGATTGACTGGAGAAAAATGGAGGGATTTTAGATAAAGTTGTAGCTTTCTTTGATTTGTGCTTTTGACTTCAAATTTGTGAGTTCTCTTTCTTAGTGACTTTTCTCAAATAGCTAAGTGAAATGCACTGTTTTGTCTCCTGATTTAAAAGACAAATGCTAATTAGCATCTCTGTAGGTGATGCAAAACTCTGGTGTGGAACACTGGGAGACCTAAAGAGCTGTTTAAACTTATCACTATAGAAAATCAGAGGAAAGAGATGCATATTGTCTGATATCGTTCTGCCTTCAGATATCCACCTCCAAATTTCTCCAACCTGGGTCTTCAGTGGGAAATACGAATAGAAAAAGAAATAAGATGAGGACTTTATTTTTGTTTACTTTATAAAAGGGATACTGGGAGCAGGTAATATTATAGCAAATATTAGTCTACTTTGCGGTCATGTCCAGAGAAATACTTTCTGGATTCAGTTAATCAACAAATATTTATTAGCACCTAGTAAGTGCCAGGCATTACATGGGAGAGAGGGGCTGAAGACAAGGAATGATAGAGAGTTGCTGCCTTTGGAATTTAATAAAATTAATACTATTATTTCTGCCCTATTGTGTCTTTATCTTCGCTTGATATACTTTAGCCGAATACAAGTGGGCAGTTTGAAACTTTTTAGTGCATTATTTGTGCTGATTTCCAGGATAGAGTACAGAGTTAGAAATTATAAAGGCTCAGATTAATTTGTTCTTTTTATCTTTCTTTACTTTTAAGGGGTGTCATGAAAGTGGACATAAGTCTTCAGAAAGTGGACATTGACCAATGTTCGAGTGATGGCTGGTTTTCAGGAACTCACAAATGTCACCTTAACAATTCGGAGGTAAGAACACAAAAATAAAGTCCTCTGACATCAGAAGCCCAGAAGTGTACTACTTATGATATATTGTATTTGTGTGAGTAAGTAAACATGAAGCATCTTACTGGAAAAAAGTCTCTTATGCAGGTCTGAATGTTGCCAAATGAACTGAAAAAAGAGTAGGAAATTAAATTTGTGCAAATAACTGTTCATTTTGAGGCTAAGAGAAGGCAGAAACTAAAATCATGTCGGAAGTTTGGTATTATTCAAAGACTAACCCTATTCTTCAAAAGAGGCTGGAAATGAAAATAGCAGTGAAGTGAAAAAACAATCCTGGTTTGGGCAACCTGTTTATGCATGTTTTAATGGAATGTGATGCTTATTGAAACCTTGATGCTACTCTTTCAAACACACTGCCATCTTTTAGAAAAGCAATAGAGAGAGTGTGGCAGGAAAATACCAAAAACAAAAAGAAAACTGTATGCAGGGGACTGTAAAGGAAATGTGTATATTTGTGTGTGTATTTCAAATTTTCAGTTTCTATCCATGCCTTATTCCATGGCATTATGGTCGGTTAGGGACAGGCATAGAGATTATACATCTGGAAATAAGACTCACTTTTCTGTTCTAGTTTCAGACAGGAAATGTGATGACATCCTCATTTCATTTTCAGTCATCTATTTCTTAGGTCCCAAAACACAGAGAACAAATGCACAACAAAGTTCCTGATCTTACATACTTGGGCTCTCCCAACTATAAGTTCATGAACTTGTGAGGAAAATTAGCTTGATTTATTTAAAATAGAAGGAATATTTCCTTAACTGCAGTAATCTACATCTTTATTTTTTGCCTGTTGTGAAAGATGGTTGTACATAGTACAATTTCAAGGTAAGGAATGTTAAATCAAAGGAAAATTAACAATAAACACTTATTTGTGCCAGTACACAAATAAAACAGTGCACAGATATGTACACAGATATACATGCATGTACATGTGCCCATTGCATGTTTTCCTTTTGCATCCCCACGTGTCCTGCATACTTTCATACCACCACCCCTTCTCAAATGATCTTCAGCAGTTCCCCACATTCCCCGCTACACTCTACACACACCTCCAACTGCGCCCTTGCTCACTACCACAATACCCCTCACCCCCCATAATTCCCCACATACCTCTAAATTCATCACACATCCCATCATATCCCCATGACCCCCATATCCTCGATCCCCTGCGCACATTCCCACGCATGCCCACATCTTCTCCTGCATCTCCATATTCCTCCACATGGCCGTCACTTCCTTCACTCCCCCTAATTGGGATTCAGTCATGCAAGGAAATGTTTCTGTCTTGTCAACTCAGTTAAGATC
>PVKM010021005.1:0-22927 GCA_004027735.1 Carollia perspicillata
TATCCCCTCCCCCTTCCCCTCTGGTTACTGTCAGCTTGTTTTTTGTTTTAATGTCTCTGATTATATTTTGCTTGATGTTCAGTTTGTTGATTAGGTTCCAATTATAGGTGAGATCATATGGTATTTGTCTTTCACCATCTGGCTTATTTCACTTACCATAATGCTCTCCAGACCCAGCCATGCTGTGGTGAGAGGTAGGAGCTCCTTCACTCATTCTGCTGTGTGGTATTCCATTGTGCAAATGTACCACAGTGCTTTGATCCACTCATTTATTGATGGGCACTTGGGTTGCTTCCAACACTTGGTTATTATAAATTGTGCTGCTATGAACATTGGGGTGCATAAGTTCTTTTGAATTGGTGTTTCAAGATTCTTAGGGTATAAGACCAGCAGTGGAAATGCTGGGTCAAAAGGCAATTCTATTTTTAGTTTTTGAGAAAATTCTATACTGTTTTCCACAGTGGCTGCACCAGTCTGGATTCCCACCAATCCAGGGTTCCCTTTTCTCAACATCTTCTCCATCACTTGTTATTTGTTCATTTGTTTATGATAGCCATTCTGACTGGTGTGAAGTCGTATATCATTGTGGTTTTAATTTGCATCTATCTGATGGCTAGTGATGCTGCGTATCTTTTTAAATGTCTCTGGGCCCTCTGTACATCTTCCTTGGAGAAGTGTCTGTTCAAGTACTTTGCCCATTTCTTAATTAGGTATTTTGTCTTCTGGGTGTGAGTCATGTGAGTTATTTATATATTTTGGAGCTCAAACCCTTGTCTGGGATATCATTGGCAAATATATTTTCCCATATGGTTGGTTCCCTTTTCTTTCTGTTGATGTTTTCTTTGGCTGTGAGGAAGCTTTTTATTTTGATGAGATACAATTTGTTTATTCTTTCTTTTATGCCCCTTGCTCTAGGGGACATATCAGTGAAAATATTGCTGCGTGGAATATCTGAGATTTTCCTGCCTGTGTTCCCCTCTAGGACTTTTATGTTGCCGCAACTTATATTCAAATCTTTTATCCATCTTGAGTTTATTTTTGTGTATGGTGTAAGTTGGTGGTTGAGTTTCACTTTTTTACATGTACCTCTTCAGATATCCCAGCACCATTTGTTGAAGACACTATTTTCATTCCATTTTATGCTTCTGCCTCCTTTGTAGAATATTAATTGACCATAGAGATTTAGATTTATTCCTGGGCTCTCTATTCTGTTCCATTGGTCTACATGTCTGTTCTTATACCAGTACCAGACTGTTTAGATTACCGTGGCCTTGTAATATAGTTTGATGTCAGGTATTGTTATTCCTCCTACTTTGTTTTTCTTTCTCAAAATTGCTGCAGCTATCCAGGGTCATTTATGGTTTCATATAAATTTTTGAAATGTTTGCTCTATATCTGTGTCATTGGCATTTTAATAGGGGATGCATTGAATCTATAAATTTTTTTTGCATAGTATGGACATTTTGATGATGTTAATTCTTCCAATCCATGAATATGGTATATACTTCCATTTATTTGTGTCTTCCTTAATCTCTTTCTACAGTGTTGTGTAGTTTTCTTTTTTTTATATGTCAATTTTAAAGCAGTTCCTGTTTATTAACTGACCAGATTACAAAAATGACCATGGTAGATACCTTAGTTCATCCTTCTAATAAGCCTGTTGATCTGGTCCTCCCTGTTACCAGCATCTCCACCTTCTACAAAATGGGTGGTCTTTTTCTTCATTCCACCTCGTGGAGAAGATAATTTGAAGGGCCACAGGAAGTTGTTTGCTTCTTTGAAGCATTTTCCAACAGTATAGATCTCATGAATCAGATCCTCCATGCAGATTATGCCATATTTACCAAGAGATTGAGCAATCAATGCGTTATCTGTCAGGGCAATTCATTTTTTGTTGATTTTCCCATACCCACGCTTGTAGATCAGTTCATTTACTGACTTCAGGTTAGGGTACCCCCATGCAATATATGGTTCTACAATTCTCAGCATGTTAATTGAAGCCTTGTTGAGCTTAACAAAGGTACCATTAAAGATCTGGCGAAGGCGCAGCAGCTGCAGCACCTTTCAGACCTTTGGGCTCACACCATTGATACCTCTGATCCTGATGACAAATGCCAATTCGGGTTCTGCAGGTACATAGAAGTTGCCAGCTTTTCTTGCCATTCTAGCCATTCGGATCTCAGTTCTGTACATCTGCCTATATTCCTTGTGATAGTGCTTAGCTTTTTTGTAGATAAGCTTCCTCCTTGCCTTTCGAAGCATCTTTTGGGCAAACTTCTTTCTCAGGCACTTGATTTTCAGCTCTGCAAAATTCTTTCACTTTTTCTTAAGGGTTTCTGGCACAGCAGGAACCTTTTTCTTCTTCTCTTCTGCGCCCTCCATAGTTCCAGGTGGAAAAAATAAAGAGCAGTGTTGTGTAGTTTTCTGAGTACAGATCTTTTACCTCCATGGTTAAGTTTATTCCTAGGTACTTTATTTTTCATGTTGGTATACTAAATGGGATTTTTCCTGATTTCTGTTTGTGATATTTCATTGTTGGTGTACAAAAATGCCTTTGATTTCTGAATATTGACTTTGTATCCTGCTACTTGGCAAAATTCACTTATTAGGTTGAGTACTTTTTTTGGTGGAGTCTATAGAATTTTAATGTACACTATCTTGTCATCCACAAACAATAATTGTTCTGCTTCCTTCTTTCCAATTTGGATGTCTTTTATTTCTTTTTCTTGTCTGATCACTGTGGCTAGGACTTCTAATACTATGTTGAATAGGAGTGGTGAGGGTGGACATCCTTGTCTTCTTTCTGATCTTAGTGGGAAAGCTTTAAGTTTCTTCCCATTGAGTATGATGTTGGCTGTAGATCTCTCATATATGGCCTTTATTATGTTGAGGAATGCTCCCTTTATTCACACTTTTCTGAGTGTTTTTATCATAAATGGGTGCTGAACCTTATCAAATGCTTTTTCTGCATCTATTGATATGATCATGTGACTTTTGTCTTTCCTTTTGTTTGTGTAATGTATTATGTTTATTGATTTACAAATATTGTACCATTCTTGTATCCCTGGGATGAGCCCCATTTGATCATGGTGTATGATCTTTTCAATGTATTGCTACATGTGGTTTGCCAATATTTTGTTGAGGATTTTAGCATTTATGTTCATCAGTGATATTCACCTATAGTTTTCTTTTTTTGTTGTGTCTTTATCTGGTTTTGGAATTAGGATGATGCTGGCTTCATAAAAAGAGTTTGGGAGTCTTCCCTCTTCTTGGGTTTTTTTGGAATAGCCTGTGAAGGATATGGCTTAGCTCTTCCTAAAATGTTTTGTAAAATTCTCTTGTGAAACTGTCTGGTCCAGGGCTTTTGTGTGCCGGGACCTTTTGATTACTGCTTCAGTTTAACCAGGTATTATCAGTGTGTTCAGGCTTTTTGCTTCTTCTTCACTGAGTTTTGGAAGATTATATTTTTCTAGAAATTTGTCCACTTCATCCAGGCTTTCAAATTTCTTGGCGTATAGCTGTTCACAGTAATTTCTTACAATTTTTAGTATTTTGGGGGTATCAGTTGTAATCTCTCCTCTTTCATTTCTGGTTGTGTTTATTTGAGTCCTTTCTCTCTTTTTCTTGCTAAGTCTGATTACAGGCTTGTTGATTTTATTTCTTTTTTCAAAGATTCAGCCCATAGATTTATTGATCCTTTGAATTATTCTTTTAGTCTCTATGCTGTTTAATTCTTGTCTGATCTGGCTATTTGCTTCCTTCTCTTCTCTCTGGCCTTTGTTGTTGTTCTTCCAGTTATTATAGATGTATGGTTAAGTTGTTTATTTGAAATGTTTCTATCTTTTATGGAGGCCTGTATTGCTATGAATTTCTCTCTCAGGACTTCCTTCGCTTTGTCCCATAAGTTTTGGACTGTTGTGTGTTCACTTTCATTTGTTTCCAGAAACATTTTGATTTCTTCCTTGATCACATTATTAACCCATTCATGGTTTAATAACATGCTATTCAATCTCCATGAGTTTGAGTGTTTTTGAATTTTTAGCTTGAGACTGGTTTCTAGTTTCAGTCCCTTGTGGTCAGAGAAAATGCTTGATATGATTTCAATTTTCTTGAATTTGTCGGGTCTTGTTTTGTGTTCAATCATGAGTTCTATCTTAATTAGATAAATGTTTTAAATTAAGATATGCCACAGATTCAACTATTCTGATGAAAAAGAATAATCCAATTAGAATGCAAAAACCATGAGTTGTTCCACTGATGTCTTCAAAGTTTGAAATAATTGACTGCAACTAAACATTTCGATTGTCTCCTCCATAAATTTTGATTCTTTGAAAAGTATCTGGGGTACCTGGGTACATCACTGCAGTATTCAATTAATAAAGCCATGTTCTTTTAATGGACTAACGACATGAGACTTGAGAACTTTCCCAAATTGGCAAGGTAGTTTTGAAATGGTTCCTTTGCTCCATGCTGCACATTTTAAATAATGTATAGATTATGATTTGTTTTGACTTTGTCATTTGTTTTATGTAAATACCAGCACCAATGTCACCTCATCTGAGAAGCCCATCCTAATTCCTTCCTTTGAATTCATATGGCATGCTGCCTTCTGACACTAGCCATATTTGGCTTCATCTTCTTCCTGGCCCCTACATTGTAAACCTTTCTTGTAAGGAAATTCTGTGAAGTTTCCCTTGATTTTCATAGGCTCAGCTCAGCCTGATTCATGACCAGCCTTTAACAAATGCCAATAAAAGGAAGGGAACAGTCAAATGCATAGAATGAACAGAATGTAAACTTGCCTCTTCAACTTTCCCCTACATTTTGGAGAAAGCACACATTCTTCTGGGAACCCTGTTGTGTTCTAGTCCTGATTGGATTCTGTGCTGTGGATTCCATTCTCCCTTATGGTTAAGCAGGTCTTCTGACCCAGTGAGATTAACACTAGGAGATGGGATAGAGTCTGCAAAAAGCACAACTACATATACATCAAATCCATGATTAGAAGGCAGAAAGCACACATTTAGCAAGATATCCTACTGTGTTACAGTTAAAAACAAATCATAGCAAAAATACACGTTGCACTGGAGAATTATTTGAAGTGTTATTATGGTTGACCATTTGTTTCCCAAAAGATCATGTAACATTGTTCAACTCATTCCCAAAAGGAAGGAGGAAGGAGTTGGAATTTGTTTCAAACCAAGAAAGGAAGGGAGGTGGCTTTAAATTCTGTATTAAATCTGGTTAAAAGCACACAACTTTATTCTTTAGTAGATATTAGTCATGGCCACACTTTAAGGGCAGGGTGAAACCTGTTTGCCTGAAGGAAAAAGAGTAAGTAGAGAAACGAAGCAAAATAAAATACATCCAAACAATTTTCTCCTTTTGGAAAGGGACAGACTTCAAAATCAGAATGTGCCAAATGCCTCCTCTTCCTTCTTGAAAAGCCCTCTGAGTCAGAAGCAAGACTAAGACAGTTGCTCTCAAGGTTCTGCAAACCTCTTTGCAGTTGACTATTTTTCAGAAGGAAAATTAGAAAAAAAGAGAATGACCTGCTTTGGGGGAGGTGGTTTCTGTATGAGCATTTTGATCTCATTGATGGTGTGGGGTTGCATGCACAAATAAGGTGCTGTTGGTTAAATGTATGCAGGAGAGGGCTTTTCTTGAACTCCAGGAGGGAAAAGATAAAGAACCTTGCTTTAGTGAGGGGCGACCCCCCAGTTCATTGCTCTGGTTGGGCTGGTGCCCAGATGAAAGGCCCTACGAGATTCCTACTGGACATCTATCTATATGAGGGTCCCTGCCAGAATGTGTGAGGGACTCGGGAACATCCTAAAAGGGCTGCGGGGCTCAGAGGGCAATGCCAGACATTGTAGCTGAGTGATATCAGGGAAGGGGTGACTTCCTGAGGGTGGGAGACTTCTCCCTTCTTTTGGGTTTCTCCCAGGAGCCTCCATGAGGTGAAAACTCCAACACCCAGGGTGAAGTCTGTGAGCGTAGGCCAAACCCCCTCACAGTCCCAGGCGTCAGGGAGCATAGGGTCTTGCTCTATCATCAATCTTGACCTCAAAGCCCCGCAGAGCATCAAACAGCAGCTCTGGGCTCTAGGAGACTGCATCTCTTTTCGGTGTTTGTGGGAGCCTTGGTGAAAGCCTCTCTGTTTTCCCGAGCTCATCGCTCTAGCTTCTTCTTTTCTTGGATTCTTGCCCGTCTCCTCCCACAGAGGGGAAAAAAGGTCATGTATGTTTGGAAAAATATGTAGGTCAGTGGAACATTTCCTGTACTGGAGAGGAGAGCCGAGGGGGAGGGGAGGGAGAAGCAGAGTAGAGCTCCTGTGTGTGCTGCTGGCCAAGGCCCCACGTGCCTTTGCCGGGGAGGGGAGCACATACCCGGGTCCTTTCCATCCCTGACCCATTTTCTGGACCGGCTGTGTTCGCCTTGGAAGAAACACCGATCATGCCTCCCCAGTAGCTGTTGTGATCCTCCCAGAACAGTTATCACCAGCGTCCTTGACTCTGAAGCCCCACCTGCCCCCTTTCCTTCCCACCCCAGCTTAAGAGATCACAGTGATTCGAGAAGAGACTCGCCCTGTGACCTACCTCTGGCCTTGTTCACAGACCTGCACTGTGTGGAGGAGCGACAGTCACGTAATCTCCCCCAAAGCTCCAGACGGCAGGTTGGCAGCAGGTCAGGCGAGGGTTTGCACTAGGCAGGGGAGGAAGATTCCTTGCTACTCGAAGCGGCAAAAGGAGAAGGACCTCGGCCAGCAGCCCCGCAACCCCTAGACTGCCCTCTCAGCCAAGTTCATCTATAAGCACGCCCCCTCACCACCACATCTCTGTCCTGCTCCCCAGGCCGGACTCTGCCGCCCATCCCCGCCAGCCTGGAAAAGGCAATGAGGCTGCGTGCGGGGCGTGCAGGGCGTGCGGGGTTTGAGCCGCCGGGGAAGCTGAGATCCAAGGTCCGTCTGCCCATTGGAGTGCAGGGAGTGTGTCCCCTACTGGATGGCGGCGACTGGAGCAGAGGGAAGGGGAAGGAGGAGCTGGAGGAGGAGAGGGAGGGGGGGAGGGAGGGGGAGGGGACAAGGGGCGGTGGCGGCTCTCAGCTAGCTGCTCGCGGAAGAGTTCGCCGTGAGAGCAGCCTGCCTCCCTCAGGAGCTGAGGGACTAGCGCGACGACGCAGCGGGCTCGTCAGCTGCCGAGCTCCAGGACCCCGCGGCCTCCGCCTCGCCGGCGGCGGTGGAGAGAGCTGTGCCTCCCGCCGCCGGCCGAGAGGAGGTCGCCGCGCCTGCTCCAGCTCCGGCTCCCAGCGGCGGCGGGAGGTGCGTCTCTCCCCCTCAGTACGCGCCTCTCGGGGGCCACCCCGGCGGGCTCCGAGGTAAGGGACCGCGCCCAGGGCCTCGAGGGACCCAGGGCGGGAGGACACGTGCGCGGGCTTGCAGGACTCAGTTATTTGCTCACCGGTGCAGTAGACGCCCCGGTCCGAGAGGGTCACCGAAAAGTGGGCCCTTACCGCCGGGTCCTGCCGCCCGGACATTTAGTTATGCAGCGGCGGCGGCGGCAGGGCTGGTCGGCTGCGTGTACTTGTCACCGTAGGAGGCGGGGACGAGGCATACCATCTTCATCCCATCTTCAGTATTTGGAGGTAGTCAAAGGAGTACTATCCGAATGGATGGAGGTGGAGGTCGTGCGCAGGGCGCAGCCTTGAGGGTGACTCACTGGCTCACTGGGCCGCATCGTGCGTCCTTCCAAAGCGTGGGTAGCCGGGTACTCACAGAGCGTGGGGCGTGCGCTTCCCGGGGCCCGCAGTTTCTCTGGGTCCCTCAGTCGGAATTGATTCCAGGCGGGCTGGGTGCCAAAGCTCCTCCTGGTCGCTGGAGCGTAGCCTGGCGCCAGACTCATCTTGCCACCCGGAGCTCCCGGGGTTAGATGCCAGCGTACCGTTCACCGGAGAGGAGGCTCACCTTTGACCTTTCTAAAGAGCAGCGCAGGGTTAGGGACCGGTACCAACCGGCCAAGTGAAAACCAACCCCCGGTCCTCTGGCCCACCCTGACTGGGAATCGAACCGTGATCCTTTCATTGGCAGGCCCAAGCCTCGCCCGCGCTCAATCCACTGAGCTACACCAGGGGGCCCCGTGCCACTCTTTAAACTGCTCAAAGTAAGACAGTTTGTTTACAGTTCTTTGATTCATAAATAATTAGTAACCAGTGTTGTTGATTAAGCAAGATGGAAACCTTAAAAATACACATGCTCTTCCAGAAAGTCTAAAAACTCCCAAAGTATCCATGAAGCTTTTATTTCTCAAGTTAGAAGTCCTGGATTTCAACAGGTGTTACAAGCGGGTCTCAGAGGCTTGAGTTCCGCGCGTTTTCTCTTTAATATCCACAGCTTTGTTGCGGATATTACCTGGCTGCAAATTCATTAAATTGGTTGGCCTGTATCTTTACAGGTGACATACTGAGTAGTTCTTAAATTAACTTAGAGAAGAACTGGTCATTCTTGATCATTTAGAACCCCAATCTTCTTTTTCTTAATAGGAGGGTTGTTTCTTTTTTTCTCCTTTTTTCCTGTTTGGACTTCCCAGACAGTTACTAGCTCTAAAGTGGTTCCTGGCAAAGTTCACCATCCATCTCAGTCTATCTCACTCTTAGTCCCTGACCAGTGAATTGACCTACTATTCCTGGCTTGCATTAAAATAGACTCCCTTCCTTAGGAGGCCCTGTCTTTTTACTGCTAAGATTTCCTTACAAAAAAAGTTTGCCCCGAATAACCCCAAAGTGTATTTTAAAGTAACCTCAAACTAAATATAACAGTTAAAAGGGCCATTCTGACTTGGCTTGCTGTTTTGCAAAAGCACTGATAAATAAATAAATACATAAAGCAGTGCTTCATTTTTCATAGCTAAACCAAGACATGCCGATAGAAGTATTGGTATGTCTCAGCAGTCTGCTTAAAGATTTAGTTAAAAATAAAGTGTACAACATAAAGACATTCAATAATTGTCTTTCATCTCACAGAGAGATGTGGAGTGTGGCTTAGAATTGTAAATGTGCTACTTTTAGCCATTTTGTTCTTGGAAATGGATATTTCTATTTGCTGATCTGTCCCTCTGTATGCAAACATAGAATCAGTGTTATTGTCATTACTCCCCAGAGTGACTCCTGTGGAAGTAAAAGACGGAAATACATTCTGGAGGAAATATGCTACTAATAAAACGTTAACCCCCAAAGAGTTAGACAAACCATGAAAAAACCAAGTGAGGATTTACTAATTAGTGTGATGAAAAAATTTCCTGATAGGAGAGTGATGATGGTGACTAAAATTAATCCACCTTTGTGTGGAAATGACGATCATTTTTAAGCTTATTTGGTTTTTGTAAGAGTTTGGGCTCCCCCCCCCCGTTCCTAGCTTTTTATAATGAAACATTATAATGTTTTATAATGAAAATGATAAAAAATAATAAAAATGGTAAAAAAAATGACCCACATCACCTAATGAGTAATTGTTATGAAGTTGAATTCATCTTTTTTATTTTTATGTTTTGAACAATCTTTCTTAATTCTCGTAATCTTTGTGGCTGCCTCTTGTTTTTAGGTTTCAAATTCAAAATTAATAATTTTTTCAGATTAAAATAATAATACATGCTTATACATTTTTATGTTGCCATATCTATGTTAATTTTTTCAAAGTCTTGGTTTTTGCACCTTAAGAGCTCAAAGAGCTAAGTCCTTTTTCTTAAATTTTAAAACAAGTGTGTATTTTGTTCTTTACATGAAAAGTCAGTTTTCTGTTGTGATCCGGACACAAATTGTCCCATACTGATCCCATGCATGGCTATATATTTCCCCAGGAGAGGTCAGATAGGAAGGTATTGAAAACAGCCCAGTGACTCAGAATTGGCTGTTTTATGCCAGTGGTTTAATTGGCTGCATCATAGAAGCATCTAATTGAGTTTTATATTAAATAGTGGAAATGATACTCGATACATTATTTACTTACAGAGACATTCAGTTAACATGTTTTCGACCTTCATTCTGTTGTAGCAAAGGTGGGAAGTCAAGGACTGCCACCTTCATATTCCCATAGCATCTCTTCCTGGGAGGCTTGTTCATAATAGATGTTCAATAAATACATGTTGGAAATGAGCTGAATTGTCACTAATAGTTATCCAAATGTTAATAGTGTACTTAAGTATGAGCAATTCTAGTTAATGATGATTAATAGTACCTGAGAACGCTAAATAAACTTATTAAATGTGAACAAATGTTTAAAAAGGGGATTTTTCTAATGTAGTTTTTAGCTAAAGCACTATTTACTGTTTCTCGCCTGAGTTCTTTGAGATTAGGGATCTTAGAGGATGTTCCCCCCCAGAGACCCTTTGAGCTTCTTTGGGTCCTAAAACAGTGTGTGGTTTCTATTTTATGATTCAGAATAGAAACAAGAGAGTTTCTGTTCTACACTGAAAAAAAGAAGTGTATTAAAGAAGCTGGAGGGTACCAACCATTGTGTCTCTAACTGTACAGCACATATCGTTGCCTAGGGACCTGGTTAAATGCAAGTGCTGACTCAGCAGGTCTGGGTTGGGATCCCAGATTCTGCATTTCTGATAAGATCTCAGGTGACTCTGATGTTTCAACGCACTAGCAAGGTTCTGGAATACACTTAATTTAATCCACATGTTTCCTGAGCATTTATCTAGGCAGTAGGCCTAATTAATAGAATAATCAAGAGCATAGGACCTCCCTGCCTTCAAGGATCTGACAGATGAGGAAGGGAGGGTGAGATTCCTTCTAGACTGAAAATGATGTTCTGGGATGTCACTCTACAGGGCAGCGGCCAGGGAGGGGCCCAGGAAAGGGGACTTTCAGATCAGACTGCAACATTGCTAACTAAGACCTCGAGTCTTTTTTGAAAGGAAATCTTTGTGACTCAGCTACTGTGTGATTGAAGCAACTTATGTAACCTCTCTGAGCCTCAGTATCCTGCTAAGAAATATAGTGTGCATAATGCTTACCTTGCTGGTAGGTAAGTAGGAAGAAAAGGTTTCTAAGATATTTTTCTGTGTAGTTCACCAGTTTATGGATTCGATATGGTTAATCAACAAAACTAAGGTCAGCAAGAGAGAACAGAGCTAGGGCTGGAGGGCCGGCAGCTATGGAAGTTAATCAGATGCAAATTAGAATTATTCTCAAGCGCATACACATCCTCCATTCTTCTGCAGTGCCATGACTCTGGTTAGCTTTGGTGAGACCCTTGCTGGCTGTACGTTTACCTGAGTCTGTTCCTGATACATACCCTGTAGGTTCTGTTGATCAAGGCCATTTGGTGGTTGTGGCAATCAGGCGCTCCTTAAAAGTATGATGCAGAGGGCAGAGCAGGCACCTCTCCTTTCTGAGGGGCATTGGTACATTCCCCCAAAGGGCACTTTTAAGGATAAAGGCCACCAATTAGTCCTTTTCAGTTTAGCGTCAGTTACCTGAAATTAGTGTCAGGTGTGTTGGAACTCTCCAGGGACATTTTGTACTTCATGCTCTGAGACGATTGTTGCTTCCTGACATCTGGGAAAGATGGGCGCTGTAGGCAGTGGTGTTCTTCACCCTCATGTTAAGAGGGCTAATCTGAGGGGCCCTTGAAATAATTGTCAACATTCCTCATATTAGAGTTCCGTTATTTATATGTACATATACACGTATATATACACGTATATATATGTGTATACATGTGTATATGTATATACATATATGGAGAGTTTATTTATTATTTGCAAAGGAGATTTCCCTGCTGACACTCCTGCTCCATGCATCCCATCCCCAAATAAACCTTGAAAGCCATGGCAATTGGACGTGTGGGGAAAGGACAAATGGAGGAATGACTGGTGACAAGGCAGGCCTGAGGATGTGGTAACAAGAGAGACAAAGGGAACATGGAGCCTTGAGTCCCCAGAATGGAGCTCAGAGCAGTGGCTGGGCAAGAGAGTGGGAGGTAGGACCAGGGACACAACTGTTGGCCTTTGCTGCTTTGCTGAAGGCCTTTGGAGGATTATGTATGTTCCCAGGTCACTGAAAATCATTGTACTCTAGGAGACACAAGCCAATGGAAACAAAGGCAGGTGACACAGCTGAGCAGCATGATTCTTCCAGCCTCTTCTGAACCAAAAATGTCACTGCACAATGTCAGGGGCATTATTTTTTCCTCTTGAAGGTCAAAACATTGAGAACTAGAGAACATTTTTTGAAAGATTTTATTTATTTACTTTTAGACAGAGGGGAAAGGAGGGAGAAAGAAAGGGAGAGAAACGTCAATGTGTGGTTGCCCCTCATGCACCCCCTACTGGGGACTTGCCACAATCCAGGCATGTGCCCTGACTGGAAATCAAACCAGTGATCCTTTGCTTCACAGGCCAGTTCTCAATCCACTGAGCCACACCAACCAGGGCTGAACTTGAGAACATTTTAAAAATTATTACTTTTCTGTTATAAAAGTATAGTTAACTTTTGGAAAATACAGATAAGAATGAGGAAAATGAAAATTTCACACAATATCAAGGTTTAGTTCCCTTAAGTCCTTTTTCTATGCATTCAAATGTTTTTTATGCCAGACTTTAAAAAATGAATATAATCTTGTAAAAACTTTAAATGATGCAGAACCATTTCTAATAAAAGGAAAAAGGTCCTCTTTACCCTCTGTGGCCTCCCCAGTAGTCATCTTTCGTTTTCTGCCTGGTGGAAACCTGACTTGGCTTAGGAGTCCACCCTCCTCCACATGTCTCAAAGTAAATCCTGATTGGCCAAGCAACCCTGGTGGGCCTGCTGCCTCTGCCATTGCATCTTGCCCTCTCCGATAAAACATGAAGGAAGATGATTGGGCTGCTTCCCAGGCTCTTAAAAGGAGACAAGGGCCCCAGGTTTTTTCTTCTTCTGGACACATCATGCCAGTAAGTGGGGAACCAGAGCAAGCTAGGCCAGATCCCAGCTAAGCCGCCAGAATATGCAAAGGTGAAAAATGGAACCTCCACTGTGCCCTCGACTGTCTGAATTACCCAATGAGAAGTCTCTGCTTTGGCACATTTGTAACATCCTGAAAACTTCCTGGCTACTTAAAGCATATCAGGTTAGGTTTTCTGTTAGTTTTAGCCAAAAGCACCCTGATGAACCCCACAGCTCTGCACCCTCCTCGGGAGGTAAATAACTATTAACCATGGGGGTGAATTCAGCTACTCATTTTTTGGTGCATTTACATATAGACCCATATGTGTACATTTTCTTTTTAAACAAACTGAACTCATTCTATGCATATTATTTAGTGACTCTTTTTAATGGCATGAGATTTGGGGGAAGGGGTCATTTCTTACATTTACATCATTCTTGAGGTAATTTCACAAGCTTGAGGTAACATTGTTTGTATTTTTTATTCTGGTGGTTTGCCTTAAACTGAACATAAGTATTTTCTCACGTCATTAAATATTCCATGTAAACATAATTTTAATACCACATAATAATTCATGATGATTGTTTTTGGGGTGTTTCTGTGGTTGTGAGGATGCAAACAAGCATATTTGAAATGGAGGCTCTCTGGAAACTGAATAGCCTTGATCGGTTTTGCATAATCTCAAAAGAGCCCTGCGAATGGTGATAGGAGACACACACCCACATTAGTCTGTATCCAAGAAAACTCCGAGGTTACAACCTTTCAGACCCTTCTCCATCCAGTCAGATGGCAGGCTACTCCCAGCATTTCAGAGGAGCTTTCTTGCTCCTGGGGTCCATAGAGTTTACACTCTGACAGACCTTTGTTCTCTGATTATACAAGAGTCAGTTAAGCAAATACTTTGTGCATTGCATGTTATATAGCTGAAATGTGAAATGTTCAAGTTCTGCTAGTGAAGACAGGGAAGCAAATGGATAGATGAAACTCAGAAGAAATGTCAATTGCCCTTCAGGAATGTGCACACATGAAAATCACTGCTTACATGTCTGGATCTTCAGGTTTATCCTTATGTTTTCCCACTCCTAAATATTAGTGCATGGCACAGGGACACTGGCCACAAGATGACCTCCCACATAAAAGGAAAAGGCCAAAGGACAAAAGAAAAAAATCTTAGAGGAAACGGAGACCACTCAAGGAAAAATACCTTAAAAACAAAATACTATCAGTGTGCTTCCTGGAGACATCATGAGGGATATGATGAAACATAACTTCTTGGTCTTTGTATGTACACAAAGCATCCTAAATATTCTGACATGAGTAGAATTATTAGTCGCTAAGTACACACGATAACAATGCAGAGGACACTTTGAAATTACCAAGAAATAAGGAAGACCTCCATTTTTAGAAACTTTTATGAATGCCTATATTATGGCATATAAATAGGAACAATTTTTTTTGTCCCTAATTGAGAGAACAAAATCTGAAGTTTCAAGGAAGTTCTCAGGGATCAGTAATACTGTTACAGAACAGTCTCTCTCTCTCACACACACAGGGGCCCGGACTCTGGAGGATGGTATACTAATACCATCCGGACCACCTACCTGGCTCATCTGTCCGCCCCCAGAAGAAAGACATCTCTCAATGGCAGAGATTAGTGAAAAGGAAAGGAAAGGTTTATTTAAGGCTACACAAACTTAAATAAGTGACCCAATGTCCCCATTAAACTATCAAAGTCATTTAGGCCAACTACTGATGCCCACAGTGCTTCCTTCTCCCCCTGCCCTTATCCAAGCTACCATAAATCTGGAAAAGCAGCACCCGTCGGCATCTCCAGGTCGCTGGCATCGTCAGCTGTGTTGCCATCCAGGCAAAGCCTCTTCTTTCCTCCACCAGAGCTGCAGTGGTCTGCACTCGCGACAAGCCTCGTGGTTCCTCTCCTTGCAAAGCTAGGAGGGGATCTGCACTCCCGCTGGGACTGCTTGGCTCTTCCCCATTGCCACCGCCACGTGGTTCTCTCCTACTGCACCAGCGCCTCAGTGGGGTCTGCACTCTTCCAAGTCCCAGTGGTTTTCCCCTCAATGGCTGCCCCAGGGGGGTGGGGCGCCCTTTATACTTGTGCCTGTCTTCCTCTGCAGCTCCATTTCCTGCTCCTCCCACAGTCGGCCACACCCCACAGGACACCCATACTCAGTTGCCATGGTGAATCTGGGAAGGCATGGCCCCATGGTGTGGAGCCAATCATTTCCCAGCTCTCACGCAGGCGCTGTAACCAGGGGGAGTTGCCTCCCAGTTATGCTCTGCCAGGGGGAGGGGTGTGCAGCACTGAAGGAATCCTCGATCCCTCTTTGGGGCCCCCCTCTTGGCTGTACCCTGTTACAATATCCCTTCAAGGTTGGTGCCTAACCATTGACCCTCTTCAGAGGCCTACAGTCCTTTTGGGGAAGTCTTACTGAGTCCAGAAGGATTCAGTATTATATAGAAAGAATTTAGTAGTATATAGAAAAGTCCAGTATTTTCTCAATTTCAGAAGTAAATGACTTTGATTTTCCATTGTTCTGTTTTGCCACAGCATGATAGGTGCACACATCACAGTGTGAGCCACCAGCTGTCTGTTCACAGGGTGGGGGAGGGGTAGGCAGTGCCTTGTAGCCAAAGAAGATTTTTGAGGAGGTGGTTGGGTGAAGAGATGGGTTGGGGAGGAACCCCCCACACTGCTACCTTGATCCAATATTTTTGCCACATCAACATTTTCATTTGTGCTATCTACGAAAGACATGGCCTACAGTGTTGTTCTCAGTTACTGCACAGGATGCCTGTTTCCCTGGTGATCTTGATCTAATAAATCTAAGAGGAAAACTTGAAAACCCAGTTTTGGTGTTTGTGGTGGGATGGAGGTGGGATGGATGTGGTGGGATGGGTGTTATGGAGTGTGGCCAACAATAGTTTCTCTGTAAGTCTGGAATATCAGTTCATCTAAAGACCCAAAGGAGATTACTCTTGACATTTCCAAGGCTTCGTTCATGGTCAGGGGGATGGGGAGGTTGTGTTTATGGTCTCTCCTCCCTTCCCCTTCATAGTGATTGTGAGAGAGAGAAATCTACTCAGAGCAAATTTTTGTAGCAATGGTGTAGAGGTTTTCTCTCTCAAAAGTAAGGAAATGTGTTTCTATTTCTAATTATATGGAACCCTTGGCTGATGATGGCCCCCTAGATTTACTGCTCAGGACAGACTGATTTCATTGAGGTAAGAGAGCTTTTTATTTTTGAGCTACTTCTGGGACTTTCTCCCAGCATGTCCACTTTTGGCCTCTGTCTCTCAGCTCCCTACTCAGAGAGAGACAATGTAGCCTCGTCCCACCTGGTCCCATGGTCACAGAAGCTCTTGTCACACTGTCATCTGCAGTCTTTAACTCATTCCCACATACCAGGTTTACCAACAAGGTGTGGCATCTCATTTAAAAATCTCCACCCTTTGACTGTCTTCTTTACTTTCATTTGATACAGAAAGGCCCCACTTTGGAGATTGTGTCCAGGGGAAACAAAGGGCCCCTTGATTTAAAGTTAAAGGTGGCTTTGATGAAAACAGACATCTCCCCTGCATTACACATTTCATTCCTGACTTTTCCACCATCTCAGGTTTGTAATCTAACTCATTTTCACTTTCTTTGCCATCACTCATCCCCAGCAAGCTGACTCTTTACTCCCAGTGCCCCTAGTCCTTGGCTTGCTCTCTAGAGAGCAATAGGGTGTTTCCTGGCAGGGCTTCACTCTCTGACAGTTTCGTCTTGGACACAGATACCAGAATCCTCACCCTGGTTAACACATGTGGGTGTTCCTCTCATGACGGAGTCTAGGCTCAGGCTGGGCATGTGAGCCCAAGCACCCCTAGCACTTCATGCTGGGCAGGCATGTAGGTGTTCCAGGTTTTCTGTGGAAGGAATGAGAGAGGAACCTGTATTGGTTCCTGGCTGCCAAACAGCAGATAGGATCTGCTCGACCGTGTCTGAGGAAACACAACAGCACCCTGCTTCCTCCACAGACGCTCCTGAACAACTCGTGTCTGCTCCCACCTAGGCTCAGTGCCGCAGTCCTCTTTATCCCCTGATTTCTTTAAAAACCTGCTCCAAGCACTAACCTGGGAGGTTTTAGTGACTATGTCCACCTTCCTCAGCCAGTGCCAGTGGGGGTGTCACTCCTCTGTGCCCATGAAAACAGCCATGTGTTGGCAGTGAGGCGGTGGACTCCAGTTTGTGCCACATTTATTGGGACTTGTCCTGCTTGGTATACATGGATTTACACGGTGGAAGTATCTGTAACTCTTTGGACTCTACAGTGGGTTTCTTCTCTCTTCTATTTCTCATGCTTGGACTAGTGGTATTCTCTAAACATACAGCAGGAAAGTCTCGGCTAACCAGCTTCAGAGACCTTGATTAACCCCTTTCTGGCAAAGACCTAGGGAATAGCAGTGGGTGCCTAATGAAGGAGATACCATGTTTAAGTTAAAAAAAATAGTTCCTTTTGAGTTCCCAGTTTCTGTGAAGTTGTGCTGAGTTTGTGTGAGTTAACTGTTCACAGTGGTCAGCTGTCTAGCCTCTACTTCACTACAAAATTTCGTTTCCATCTTACCATGTGTCAATGGATCTCTGTTCAGTAGCCAAGTCTCATCCCCAGTTTATGCTGCTTTGGATGGTATTGTCAGAATGAACTCCTACAAAGCTGTGCTAGTGTTCCTAATAGCTTGTGTCTGGCAGTTCTTGTATATATTGTAATCTGTTGATGTGGGCTACCCATAAAAAATTCAGCCTTTTCCTTGAGGGTGGCAGCATTGACCTGTGATCTGATTTTAAATCACAGCATTTGAGTGGCCATCACTATATGGGTCAGCAGCATTTTAAAATGGTTTTCTGAAAACAGCTTATGACCTGTAGCAGAAAGTGTTGGCGCAGTAACATGGTCACTGTGACCAAGTGACTTTGGCAAGTTACATGTGACCACCACTCAGTCTTTTCATCTATGAGAAAGATGTACTAATACTGAAGGATGAAAACCAAGAAGAGAGAATATTGAAGAGTTTTATAAAAATGAAAAATTGTAGTATTGTTTTTATTACTTATTGCTATGACCAGCTCATCACTCAGACTCCTCCCCATCGCGGTAAATGCCAGCCTCAAAGTGATTTCTTTTTGAATAGCATTCAGTTTTTTTTTTTTTTTTTTTTTCAGACCAGGCACATGCTAGCAGTTAAAATCAATATATTCTAGTGTTCTTTCGAAAGCTAACATTATGGGAAAAGTGAAATACCAAAACTGTAGGAGCCAAACACTTAAAAGGTCCTGGCAATGGCTTGGGGTTGCATAGTCTACTTCTGCCATTTATAAAACAAAGTAGCCTTTTGTGTCTGAAAATTCAACTCAGATCAAATAGAGTTCATGTATTCCCATAGATTATAAGGTTTTATGGGATATATGGGGAATTTTGTCATGATAAATGTGATATGTGCTATTTCTTGTGATTTTTTTTTTTTCCTGAAATGGGTTGGTCTGCAGGATGGTATCCCAGCTCTGACCATCCTGGGAGGATCTTGTTACTCTCTTCCTGTGTCAGAACATTGATTACCTGGTTTTCAGTGGAACTCAGTATTTAGTCTTTAGATTACATACAGACACGTGCTCACACACAATCCATTCTGGTTCATGAGGTGGTCTTGAGATGGAAGGAAAGGACCTGCAATGGACCAAATGTGTACCTCCCCATGGCAAATTCATATGTTGAAATCCTAATCCCAATGCGATGGCATTGGGAGGTAGAGCCTTTGGGGAGTTTTTAGGTTATGAGGGTGGAGTTCTCATGGATGGGATTAGTGCCCTTATGAGAAGAGGTCAGAGAACTAGACTGCGTTCTTTCTGCCATGTGAGGACACAGTGAGAAGGCCCCATCTACAGCCAGGAACAGGGCCTTCACCAAAACTGGGCCATGCTGGCACCCTGGGCAGCCTCCAGAACTGTGAGATATAGAACTGTGCTCAGTCTATGGTAATTCATTATAGCAGCCTGAATGGACTAAGACAAGACCTTAGTGATCACCTGGTACAACACGGCTCACATTTTCCAAGTGAAAATTATAGATTCAGGAAGCAAAGGGGCCTTTGTCTGCTCACAGGTCCCTTTGATGCCTTCTAGGAGGGTCAGTGCTTTCCATTCTCTGCTGGCACCTGAGGATGTTGCGTTTCAGGCTGAAATCCAGCCAGAGTGTAAAAATGAGGCTCTCCCAGGCATCTGCCAGGCACTTACCACCCAGAAGTCCTAGGAAGAAATGCTGAAGCCTGAATGTAGCAGAAAGTGTTGAATGCTGAAGCCAGGGCAAAGCCCAGCTTTGCCCTGGATTGTCTTATCTGTGCTATTTGCTCTCCAGCAGTAGTACAATAAGGACATCAGAACCCTGGGGCATTGGGAACAGGGAGAAACAAGTACAAGCCTGGACACAGACTGTCCACTTTCACTTCTGAGAACTTACTCTCTCCAGTAGGCTCTGACATCTGACTTCCTTCCAGATAAACCTAACAAATGTGCAGAACTCACTTAAGTCTGTGATGAAGAATGTAGTACCTATTTATTTAAACAACTCCTAATAGAATAGTGCTTCTTGGGCATGGGAGACAAGGTCAATGGTAGGGTTTTTCCCCCATGGCTCTGTCATTGCCACTTCTTGAACTTCTCTTTATCATTTTTCTATAATACATTAGACAAGTATCAGGTCTAGAGGTCAGAGGAGGGGCTGTGCCTGGCTGTCACTGTCACACACATTAGCTCGTTTGCATGGCAGCAATCTCTGGAAAGAAGCATTGTTTTATTCCCACTTTAAGTGCAAGGCACCAAGGCTCAGAGAAGTGAAGTGACTTGCATGAGGACCTTTAGAGCAGGAACTTGCATGTACCCCTTTATAAAAGGACCAAAAATAGAACAGGTGGTTTTTAATTACTTTTCGTAAAATGCCACTTCCAAGAAGATAGGAGGTATATAAAACAAATTGAGCATCTGAAACATAACTAATTTAGCTTAAGCAGTTTTCTTGAGTGTGAGGTTATTATGCAGCTGCTGGGTTCACACCGGGGTCGAAAACAACTCCGATTCGGTGTCCCCATTCAAGCCAGAATCCATGAGGAAGAGGCTATGTGTGAAAGGACTTGTATTTAGGGTGGAATCATTATTCTGTTCATCGCCATCTTTACCAGCTAACCTGCTTTTGAGAAGGTTTCTTTTGCTGTAATAGGATGTTAAGTCAGGATCCTTCTTCTGTCTCCCTTCACTGTCCCTGTAGTCAGGTATGTCTTACTTCAGTGTAGCACAACAGAGAAGTCACACGAAAGGTGGCACCACCTGGGACCACATTTTTAAAACACCATTTCCCTAAATCTCATCCATGCCTTGGGGCCTTGGAAAACCAGCAGGTGAGTTCTTTATGAGAAGCCTCCTCCTAGAAGTCACCCAGGGTTCACCTGACTGTCACATTCCACCTTTTCCCCTCCACACGCAAGCACACCTCAGTGCTCAATGTATATAAAGGAGGTAAGGTATTTTAAGACTTTTGGGTGATGGGCTTCTCTAAGCTGTTGCTCCTTGATTTGACTACTGAGGAGGTTATCTACCAAGTGTTTCACTGGAATTAGGAGGGGCAGTCCAGAAAACCCCAAACCCGCCTTCCCTCCCAGCTTAAGGCGACTATGGGCAAGGGTGCTGGGCTTGTCTTGTGGGTAGAGCACTGAGGAATCCTGTCAGGTCAGTTTTGTCTTGGTCTATCTTCCTGCTCCCATCATTTATGAAAACAAGCAAAACCCCAAACAAACATCAGTAAGATAACTTGGACTGTCCTTTGATTGACATACATAGGCATACACAAAGCCAAACGTGTTCCAGTCATTTGCTCAGATTTGTGGCATACCCACATGTAAGAGGTAAGCTGAGCTATCCAGTGCCTGCTCAGAATGAGTATATTACACTGAACTAAGAAATTTCTAATTTTTTCCAGAATCCTTTAATAACATCTATTTGATTTTCCTGATAACATTTTTCTGAATTATCTTGGCTGTATATTGTCTCAGACAATTTCTAAAAACTGAATTAGGAAAGTTTTTTGGCAATGGTAAGTTCAACTCATGCAATGTTATACCTGGACAATGATGATAGGGTATTGTAAGGCTGGGATTACCAGCCATGAGTTAATATGGTCTGCAGTTAATTAAAGGAGTACTGTGTTCCAGTTATCAAAGGGACAGGCTAGATCAAGTAAATTCTCTCTGCCAGGTCCATACATACAAAAATTTTAAAAGATTTTATTTATTTATTTTTAGAGAGAGGGAAGGGAGGGAGAAAGAGGGGGAGGGAAACATCAATGCATGGTTACCTCTCCCACGCCCCCTACTTGGGGATCTGGCCTGAAACCCAGACATGTGCCCTGACTGGTAATGGAACCAGAGATGCTTTGGTTCGCAGGCCAGCATTCAGTCCATTGAGCCACACCAGTCAGGGCCACACAAAATTTTTGGCATCTTGCCTTCAACACTTCCCTGGTTCTTTGCTGTTACATTTTACTACTCCTGTGAAGATAAGTCCCAGGCCACAGAGTAGTGTCAGGAGGAAGTTAGGAGGAATACAGGGTTAGGAGGAATAGTTCTCCTCAATTTTTCCAGGTAGGGAAAAGTTTGGTGGGAAATATGAAAACTTTGGAAAGAACATGAGATGAGGTGTATAAATTATGAACTGTGGTGCTTTTGTCAGTTCTGGGGAAGACTTTTCAGAATCCAGAATTAGAACCAAGAATACTGTCGAGCACTTTGGAGTGGCTTAACTGTTGGCAGCACTTGCCTTGCCATTGCCAGTAAATTATGATGCTTCCAGACCCGTGAGTCATTCAACAGTGAGTCCCTGTTGACGTTCTCACTGTTGAATGGCTCAAGAAAATTTATTAATGTTCTGAGGAAACCTAATATACCAAGGAGATTTTTCCAGCACGAGTAGAAGCCTGAGTAGAAGCCTGAATTTACTTGAATTCAGGCAGAGTAGATAATTCAGACAACTTGAGGCCCAATAGCGGATATATAAAATGCTGTATTTATCCTAATGTCCTATTCTCTTTATTATACCTAACTACAGATTGCCATTTCTGAAGACAGTTTACATTTTACTTTTGCAATTTCCTCTTTCATTAACTATTGAGAAACTTATGGGACATTTTTGGGTTAGCTTCCAGTGTGATTAAAGTGAAGCCAAATTTTCTTCAGATTTGTCTTTCTATCCTCTTGAAGCTGAAGTGAAGAAACATTGTCTGTGTAGAGGAGAGACAGTTTGGAAGAAAGACACTTATCCTCAGCTTTGATCCCACAACTGAATTTCTTCCATGAGTGTGTCCTCTAATGAGAAAAGTCAGGGGGCAGCAGAGGCGAATGATAGGGCACCAAAACCGTCATTTTATAGAAGAAGAAGAAAAAGAAAAACAAAAAAAACTCAGGCAGGGGCTTGACAGTGGCAGAGTCCAGCATGGACACAGCTCTTCAGTCCCCCACCATGAGGTCATCATTTGACCCTTCTTCACCTCATCTCTACCCCCACTTTCTTGCCCTTTCTGTCTTTCATTGTAGGTGCTGATCATTTTATAAGCAGAAATAGGATAATAGCTGTGAAATAAGATAAATACCACCTATTTTAAATCCCCAGATTGCCACCACTGATTTAGCTTATTTTTATGATTCCTATAAGTTGGATGAGTAACATTTTTAATTTGCTTTTCATAATTGTATGTGGTGTTTAATTTTTTTCTTGGAAGATTACTCTGCATAGTCAGTAAGTTGAGATGCAGACAGCAGGGCCAGGAGACCCCTGAGGGGAAGGACTTTGCTTCGCTACATCCTCTGAGAATTTGAGATTCCAAGGCCCACCCACCTTCCTAAAGGGATATTTATGGGGATCACCTTGAGGGTCATATTTTGAAAATTATTCTTGATTAA
>PVKM010021006.1:0-22924 GCA_004027735.1 Carollia perspicillata
CTCAGACAAGCATCCACTCCCTGGCCTTTTTTAAAAAAGATTTTATTTATTTTTAGAGAGAGGGGAAGTGGGGGGAGGAGAGAAACATCAAAGTGAGGTTGCCTCTCATGCACCCCCTCATGGGGACCTGGCCCCCAACCCAGGCATGTACCCTGACTGGGAATCAAACCCATGGCCCTTTGGTTCACAGCCCTCACTCAATTCATTGAGCTACACCAGTCAGGGCTGCCCTTTTTTTTTTCCTTAAAGACTTTATTTACTTATTTATAGAGAGAACCAGAGACCCTTTGGTTCACAGGCTGGCACTCAATCCACTGAGCCACACCAGCCTGGGCAATAAATAAAATCTTAAAAAAATAATTATTTATTCACCAGTGTATTGTCTCTTTCCTCCTTGTAAGAGAAGCCCTACGACACTCATGTCCTTGTTTTGTTTGCTGCTGTACCCCCAGTGCCTGGCACAATGTTTGGCATAACAAAGGTGCTCAGTAAATTTTTGCTAAAAAATAAGTAACAAAAATACAGGGCACCTTCCCCATTTATGGAGATTAGTTTCCGAGGCACTTTCACACCTGCCCCACCTGTACCTCAGTCCCCCTGTGGGGGGACAGGGCCCCACTCCATCCTCTAGGAAACTGAGACAGGCGAGTGGAAGCTTGTGTGAGGCCACACAGTGGCAGTCCTGCCAGCTGGGCAGGAGCCACCCAAGTTGACCCCCACGCACGCCCACACAGTGCTTCTGTTTTGAATGCTTGACCAGGGGTGGGAGCATCTGAGGGTGGTGGGCGAAGGCAGGAGCGTCCCCTCCCCAGGGGTGCACTGCTGGGAACAGGTGCTGGGTGGCCAGCTGAGCCCCTGGGAGCCTGGGCCCCTGTGAAGGTCTCTCAGATGAACAGGCCGTGGGGGCAGACATCTCAGTCGAGACCAGACAGGAGCCAGTCACCCCTTCCTTCCCCAAGAGGCCTGGTTTGCCACAGAGCTGGGGGGGCCAGGATCGGGAACCAGAGGGGCTGGGAACCGAGGCCTGGAGGTTTCTGGGGGCAGCAGAGAAAGGCCCCAAGTGTCCAGGGCCTCCAGCCGCAAACCTCCCGGACAAACTGCCTGGGCAACTCTTGGCAGAGTCAGAGCAGCACTGGCCAGGGTCGCTGCGGCTCCAAATGCTGTTGTCACCTGCAAAAACTAAGTGGGTCCCAAGCCACGTCCCGGCCCCAGAGAAATGAACAGCCCAGGCACAGCCCCTCACCAGGGCATGGCGACAACAGTCAAAGTGCGTTTTATTGCCAACCCGACTCGAATACAAGGAAATGCTGAACTCCAAAGGGCTGGACCTTCATGGCCCAGCTGCTGGTCCTCTTCTCCCAGCCCGGCCCCCACCCTGCCCTGCCACTCCCCAAGGGGACTCTCAAGGAACACAAGTTCATTCACAGCTCCTCGGACTGGGCGGAACAGCCCTCTTCCTGTGCAGCAGCACAAGGCTCCCTTGATCTGGAGGGTGGAGGGCAGAGGCGGAGGTGGACGTGGGTTACGGTGAGCTGGGGAGCGGCCAGCACCGGGCCTCCGGGGCAAGGATGGCCAGTTGGAATGAAAAAACAGGAAGCGGGTGGTCGCCAGGTTTCAGCAGGAGCAGACTCCAGGCATGAGGGCAGCACCTGTGGCTGGCAGCGGCACCCAGCCCACTTCTCCCCCAGACACAGGCCACCCTCCTGAGCACCCCACCGCAGGTGCCCTAGAGTGAGGCAAGGACGAAAGGGGACCCCAGGCCGCCCCAGGCACCCTGCTCTGCCCTAGGCCCTGTCTCCGTGGATCTGTGTCCCAGGGCTTGTGTTCTTTCTGCTCACCTCTCACCTCAGACCCCGAGTTCAAAAGGCAGGGTGGCCCAACCCTCCCCACCCCCCACGGCCCTGCTTTTCCAAGCCCACAAAGCAGAGTGCCAACTGGGAAGAGCTCAAGTGCCCGCACATTTCCTGCATGTGGCTCAGACCTGCTGGGTCCAGGTAAATACTCACACCCGACAGCTGCCCCATCGGTCCTGCTGGGCCCAGGTCCCACCAGCTCGGTAAGGGCTGGGGGCCTCAAGGACACCGATGCAGGTCGTGTGGGGCAGGCCAGGACAGCTGGTACACGAACCGCTCCCCTCAAAGGCTCTCAGCCAAGTCAGGGCAGCCACGTGGGGACCAGGCCCTCCCGAGAGTCCCGCTGGACCCCTTGGGATCCTAGGAGTTCACGAGCTGAGCCGGGCCAACGCCATCCTTTTTGTTCAGCTGCAGGAGTCAAAGGTGAGGGGTTCACTGGGCACAGCCAAGGGCATGTGACCCAGCCCAGGCCAGGCCCCACACCACCGCCCTCCTCAGCCCCCTGCATCTTCCCCTTGGGTTACACGGAGCCTCAGGTGTGGCTGGGGCAGCATTTCTGCTCCGGCTGGTCCGTGTTTTCTGACCTGCCCTAGGCCCTGTGCCCCACATTCCTGGGAGCAGAGACCGGCGGCAGCTCCAGGGCCCCTGCCAATCCTAGCACAGATGCCTGGCACCTGGTGGTCCTACCTGGTGGTCCTGCCTGGGGACCACACTGGGCTTCTGGGCCAGAGGTGGCTTCTTGGAGGTCCCGCTGTGAGGGGCGGCACTGGGCTGACTGGGCTCCTCCTCGCCGGGTGTCCCCACCCCCCCGGCCAGCGCGTAGTGTTGCTTCCGAAGCTCCCCGAGCCGCACACGCTCTGCCTCCAGTGTCTTCTCCAGCTCCAGGACCCGGACCTGCAGGCCGCACGCCACTCAGCAGACCCCAAGGCCTCTCCCAGGGAGCCCGCCGCCCTCGCGGAGCTCAGCTGTGAACCCGGGAGGCCAGGTGGCTGTGGGGTGCGTGTGGGCACTTACCTGGGTCTCCATCTCCTGCTTCTTCAGCTTGATGAGGGACAGGCCGGAGAAGTCCATGGTGTCTGTGGCCAGAGAGGGGGCTGAGTGTCTGCCCCACCCCCATATGTACCGCCCAGCTGCTCCCAGGCCCCCAGCACTCACCTCTGTCTTCAATCTGCTCTTGGCCTGACTTGGTGGAGGCCACCACATTAGCGGCCATCACGTTGACCGTACGGGAACATTCCTGCAGGCGGCTCAGGTGGGGGCTGTCCTTGTTGGCTTTCACCTGGGGGAGTGTGGGGGCAGGTCAGGCATAGGCCACGTGCAGGGCATCCCCCACGGCCAGGAGCTGAGGGCGCCGAGCAAAGAGGCCGGGCCGGCACGGCGCCTCACCTTGGAGGCGGCCACCAGCTGGGCCGTGCTGGCCGCAATCTCGTGAGAGCAGACGATGAGCTCTTCGTACTTGCCCGTGTGAAGTACCACCTTGTCCGCCGACTCCCTGGGGACAGAGCCGGGCAGGCCTGGGTCTCCAACCCCATGGAGAGCCAGGACACCCCACACTCCCTCTCCAGATCCTGAGTACCACACTCCCTGCTGCCCCCCACCTGGGGCGACATACACCAGCTGTGTGGCTCCCCAGCCCACGGCCTTGGAAGCAGAGATGAGACCTTCAGTCCACCGGGAGTTCTTGGCGTAAAATTCCTGCTGCGTGGCTGCCCCCTAGTGGCAACAGGAGGGAAGGGCAGGACGGACCAGTCAAAGGCATCATGGGCCGCACTGGAAGCTCAGGAAGCCCTTCTTCCTTCCATGGGCCTCAAGGGCACCCCCCGGGGCTGGGGGGTGCAGCTGTGATTCCCAGGCACATAAACATGTACCCTGGGGCGGGGGACCTAATGCCCAAAGGAGGCCTCCGGTGGGCACAGGCCCAGGCTGTAGTGGTGTGGAATGAAGAGGACATCGGAGTCACGGCCCCTTCAGGAGCCCACGCCTTGCCAGCCCAGCTGTGGGACCCGCCCACCCAGAGGCCCAGCTCACCCTGCCACTCTCCACTATCTCCTTCTGCAGGCTGGTGGATGTCGTCACCAGGAGCCGGATGGCCTGCCAAGACAAAGGTGTGTGTCACTCTCAGGGCTGCCCTCTCTGTGACAGAGCCCACCTGCCCGCCCCAGGGTCCCAGCTGACCGCTCACCTTCATGAGGTCCGTGCAGGAGTTGAGGATCCTGTGGGAGGGAGGAGGCCGGGAGAGAGACAGACAAACAGATCTGCAGTGTGGCCCCAGGACCCATAGGGGGAGGGGGAGAGGGGCGGGGGACAGGGAGCTGGCCAGGCCTCAGGCCTCTTATATGGATAAGCTCGGTCCTGACACCTGTGCTGGGCACAGGAGGCCCATAGGGTGGGGCCACCCTGCTCCCTCCCTGTCCTGTGCTTCTGGAGAGCAGAGCAGTCAGGAGGGTGGACCTCCCCCATCACCCCCGACACCCGACTCTGGCTCTGGGGCAGCTCTGGGAACCTGCCCCATCCAGGGCCTGGGGCCAGCAGGGGCTCACCTCTCATTCACCTCCAGTTTAACCCCCGAGCTGGCGTGGCGGGCCTGGTTCATCATGTCCTGCACCGGGGACAGAGCTGTGAACGGGCTGGGTGGAGGGCAGTGTGGGCCCAGGGGGCCTCCAGGGCTGCACCAGTCCCCACGAGCAGGGAAGGGGAGGGCTCAATGCCAGGCTGTCCCCCATCCTGACCTGCAGGCCATCTATCCTTGGCAGAGTGCGTGCAGGCCGCATGCAGCCCACCCAGCCCCCAGGGCCCCACAGGAACTGTGCCCAGCTCCTCACCTCGATCCTCCGCACTGCCTCCTCGATGGCTGCAGACGTGGCTGCCATCTCCTTGTCAACCACGGCCCCGAGCTCCTCCTGACGCACGTCCAAGCTCTTGGGCTTCAGCTCCTGAAGGAGGAGGGCACCCGGGGGTCAGACGGGGTGCCTTTGACCCCCAGCTGTCCCACAGGGAGCCTGGGAGAGGCTGGGGCAGCAGGACTCTGGGGGTGGGTGCTCTGTCTGGCCCGGGCCCCGCTGCTGTGGGCCCTGCATGTGAGCCTGTCTGGCCCAGACTGGAGAAAGGTGCAGATGAGACAGGGACCTGAGCTGAGCCCTGCCCCAGTGCCGCCATCTCTGAACAGAGCCCAGCCCACACTCGGAGCCTTGGCTGCACACTCACCTGGCCCAGCTGAAGGATACCCTGTAGGGGGGTCCGCACCAGGCCGGGCTGGGCCTGCTGCACGGCCTGTGAGTCCTGCAGCTGCCCCATGAGCTCCAGCGCCCGGGCCCCACACTCCCTGCAGGCATCTACCAGGCCTGCGGAGAGAGGACCATGAGAAGGGCCACCGGCGCCCAAGGACCGTGGGAGAAGCCTAGCCCAGGGTCTGATGCCAGGACCTGCCCCTCCCCTGGGCCATTGTGGGGACCTGTGTGACACAAGCCCAGGCCCACTTACGGTCGGCAGGGTCGGTGGGCGCCAGGTGGGAGGTAGCGCCACCGTTGACAATAGTGTCTGCAGCCAGGTGAGAGAACTGGGTCAGGGCAGCCACCAGAGCAGAGGCGTCTGTGGGTGAAGAGAGGAGTGAGACCTGATGCCGCCAGAACCTCGCAGCCACCTGGTCCCCGGCCCAGCTCAGCGTTCCCCATTGTGGGAAACCTCACTGAGGGCAGGGGCAGCCAGGGTCCGTGGGACCAGCACCCAACTGCCGACGGCCTCTGCTTGCCCATCCATCCCCTGCACTCACCTGATCTGTAGGTCAGGTACTGGGTGTGGCCTGTCTCCAAGGCACTCACAGCATCCAGGGCTGCCTGGGCCCTGCTCACCAGGTAGTCTGCAACACAGAGAGAGGTGAGGGGCAGAGCCTCTGGCAGGGGTAAGGCACACTGCCCTGCCAGCAGGTCCGGAAAGCAGGTGGCGGAGCAGGCTGGCGGGCCTACCAGGGGAGCAGGTGCAGCGCAGGTGCAGGGGGTCATCCAGCTTGCCCACGGCGTCCTGCAGGATGCGCTGGGCCTCGGCGGCGGTGCGCTGCAGCACCGCGAACTGCTCATCCAGGAGCCTCTGCTGCAGCCCCTGCTCCTGCGACTCCTGTGGGGCCAGGAGGGGCAGCTCAGAGACCCGCCCCAGGGACGGCCAGCTGAGGACCTTGCTGGAGAGGCAGTCGGTCAAAGGACAGGCCCTGCCCCACCCGCAGGGGCTGGGCAACCCCCCCACCCCCCGCCGAGAGCGGGGCAGATAGCTAGTAGAAAGAGGAACAAGCCAATTAAAAAAGTAGGCAAAGCATCTGGACAGACATTTCTCCCAAGACACATAAATGGCAACCGACACACACAGAATGCTCAACATCATTAGCCACCAGGGAAACACGTCAAAACCACAGCAAGGCACCACCGGCACAGCCGGGCAGATAGACAGGAACAAGTGCTGGTGAGGGTGCAGGGAAACCGGGACCCACACACATTCCCAGCAGGATTGGAACATGGTGCAGCCACTTCAGCAGACACTGGTGGCTCCTCGAAGGCTCAGCACAGAGCTACCACGAGACCCAGCCGACCCACCCGAGTTACGTGTCCAAGAGAAACAAGACCATGCCCACACAAAGCCTTGTACACGGATGCTCACAGCGGCATCATTCACGGTAACCAGAAAGCGGAAACCACCGAAGTGTCCATCAACTGAGGATGGATAAACACTGTGTGGTCCGTCCACAAGGCCGAGTGTTATCGGGCCCTGAAGAGGCAGGAAGTTCTGAAGCGCAGGCGAACCCGCACACATGCGCTGAGTGAAAGAAGCCGCCCTGCCGTACGACCCCGTCTGTGAAATGCCCACGACAGACAAGTCAGAGACAGGAAGCAGATCAGAGGGCGGTGGTGGGGGTGCGGATGAACTGCTTATCGAGGAGGGTTTTCTCTCTGGAGTGGTAAAAACGTCCTGGAAGTGCAACATGAACCCAGAATCCCCGGACTTGTCCACACGCACCAGGTGGGCCGTGACTCTCTCGAGCCAGCTGTCACCCAGGGTGGGGGGCCCCTCTACCTTGTCCGCCAGCCGCCCCTGCAGCTCGTCCCTCTCCTGGGAGTGACGCTGCTGCTCCCGGCTCAGTGCCGCCTCCTTCTCCCGCACCAGGTCCTGCGCTGCCTGCAGGTCGGCCTCCCGCTGCCGCACGGCACTGCTCAGCGCAGCCTTCTCTGCACTCAGTGTGTCCAGCCTTGAGCTCAGCTCCGACCCGCTCTGTGGGCACCGGGCGAGTGAGCGGGGCATCCAGGGCACCTGTCTCCATCACCCCCCCAGACCGTGAGCTCCCTGCAGGCCTGGGCCTGTTTCCTGCACATGTCCCGGGAGCTAGGTCGGAGCCCCACACCAGGATCGCCGAGGGGCCTCTGACCCAACCCCGTGGCATCGAGGTGCAGCGCAGTTCCGGGGACAGAGGGCTTGAACCTCCGTCCCACCCGATCCCGGGGCCACCAGCGTCGCACCTGCTCTGTGCGGCTCAGGGACTCCTGCGTGCGCACCAGCTCCCCGGCCTTGGCCTCCAGCTCCCTCCTGAGCTTCTCCACCTGGTCACTCTGCTCCTCTAGCTGGGAGGGGAAGAACAGTGTGTCAAGGGGGCAGCATGCCCCAGTGGTGCCGGGGGACGCCAGAGCCGGCCTGCCCACTCAGGGGACGCACCTTCATCTCTGACTCCCGCTTCGCCTGCTCCATCTGGAACGCCAGCTGCTCCTTCACCCGTGCCACCTCCTCCTGGCTCTGCTGCTTTTCCGTCAGCTGCCTGGCCGTGTCTGCATTCTGCACGGGCAGGGCCAGCTCACCCTCTGCCTCCGCTGGGGGCTCCCCCTCCCACCCGCTGCCCACAGGGCTGGGCCCCACCTTCCTGAGCAGCTCGGCGTGCGTGGCGACCAGCTTGCTGTGCTGCTCCTTCAGCTTGGCGTAGCGCGCCTCCGTGGCGCTGGCCTTCTCTGCGGGGGAGAGGTGAGGCAGTGATCCCAGCTCAGCAGCGGCCCCCACTGGGGACCAGGCCCTCCCACGGGCTTGGCCTCCTGGCCCACGCACTCTCGGCCTCCTCGCGCAGGCTGAGGTTCCGCTCTCCCTCCAGCTGCGTGGCCCGCAGCTGGGCGAGCTCGTGGCGGAGCTGCTCGTTGTCCACCAGCGCCTTCTGCTTCTGCTTCCGCTGCTCCTCCAGCTCCGTCTCCAGTGCGTTCACCTGGCCCTTCAGCTGGGCGATGTACCGTTGGGCCTGTGGCGGCGGGAAGGACGTGGACGTAAATGTGGGGGCCGTGCCGGGCCTGCATGCAGGTGGTGGGTGCAGCAGTGCAGCCCCAGGCCCCGCCTCTGCCTGCATCCCCTCACCTCCAGCCTCATCTTCTCCAGCTCTGCACGGAGGGTCTCCACCTCCCTCTTCAAGGTCTCGATCTGGAGGTCCCTGGGGACAGGGGTCAGGCACGCAGGGTTTTCCGAGGCCTGCACAGGCCTGGCGTTCAAGTTCAGTCAACCAGGAAAATCAGAAGACCCTTGCACAGGAGCTGGCGCTCTCGCCAGCAGACCCTTGGGATCTGGGTGTCTCGAGCTCCCATCCCCCCACCTGGGGGCCCTCCCACCTGCAGACCCCCACAGGCCACTCCAGCCCCACCTGCTGCAGTCACACTGGCCCTTACCGGTCATCCTTCACGGTGCCGTTGGGGGGTCCAAACGTCTGATCGAAGAGGTCAGCCACCACCTGCCACAGCAGAGCACAGTGACTCCCAGCCTCCAGGCCGGGGGAAGGAAGGAGCAGAGGGGGCACAGTCACCCCAAACCCCATGCAGGAGGAGGGGGCCACTCACCGCCGGCTCCCCAGCGGGGGGACCCGTGCTGATCTCAATGAGGGTCTCCGGCTCCTCGTCCTCGGGGGCCTCCTCAGGGATCACCACCACCGGCTTGATGTGCTCCGCCAGCGCTGAGGCCCGGAGGAAATTGGGGGGGCCCTGCCAGAGCCACAGGGAGGAATAGCTCAGCATCTCCCCCCCGCCCAGGAGCCTCCCCTCGCCATCCCTAGGCCCCCCTGGGTAGCAGCCTGCCGGCAGGCCCCTTCTGCTCATACCTCGGGCAGCCGGGGGATCTGGATAAGGCGCTTGAAGTACAGCATGTCGGCCGCTCTGCGGAAGAAGTTCCTGAGACTGCGGGAGCACGCAGGGGGTCAGGGTGGAGCTGGCCCTGCAGGCGGCCCAGCCCACACGTCCATGCCCAAGGCCCTGTCCCACCGGTACCTGTGAAACTGCTCGTGGAACCGGTCCCTGTGGCCTTGCAGGGTGTCCGCCGGGAGACCTGGGGGCACAGGCTTGATGAACTTTGTGCTCACTGCTCTGTGGCTGCCAAGGCTGCATGTTCCCTCCCTCCCCTTCTCCCCATTCCTCCACATTCTAGAAACCATCACTGATTAGGGAGATCACCGCCACCTGGCTGGTCCCACTATGGAGGGAAGAAATGGAGAATGGGAAGGGCAGTCCGAGACCAGGGCAAGCCTGCTGGGGCCTGGCTTTGGGGGGCACTGTGACCTCGCTTTCAACCCCAGTGCGCCCCGGGCTAATATCTGAAAGGCTGAGGTGCCCTTGGCTACTGGTGCTCAGAGTGACTCCCAGGGATAAGCCCCCACGACGGAGACGTGACGCACTGGAGGGACATGGGGTCGAGAAACCCCTCACTGAGGCCGTGCACGCGAGAGGACGGCAGAACTGCGCCGTTGTTCTCACTAAGTGTTTGTTCTGGAACATGGTGATCTTCCATAATGAGCGTGTGATTTATGTCGTCACCGCTACTTTTAGTTGACCTCTCCACTTTCCGTTTCAGATACAGGACGCGTGGGACCCCAGGGCCCGCCCCCAGGGACTCACAGGAGTGCAGCTTGAACAGGAGCTTGACAGTGTAGTGGTAGAGATGGCTGCAGTCCTGGATGACCTGGATGAGGGGGGCCAGGCGGCACTGGCCCGAGGACATCTGGGACACGGCGATGGCAGTGTTGAGCTGCCGGAAAACTGTGACAGAGGCGGCGGGAGGAGGAGGAGCGTGAGCACAGGGCTGGGAGACGCAGGCGGGTGAGGGCCATGCTGTGGACACTGCTGGGCCCAGGCCCCATCTGGGCCCAGGCCCCAGCTGAGGTCTGGTGACATTGTCACAGAAGCCCTGGAAGGCAAAAGCCTGGGTGGCCTGGCCTTACCAACCCCAGCCAGGCACTGGGACTCTGTCCGGGGTCCTGGACACCAGTGGACTCCTTACTCCCAGGCGGGGTGCCCACATGCTATGACTGACCCATACTGAGGCCAGGGCTCCCCCACACGGCGGGCAGGGGGGCAAAGTCAGGCCAACGGAACCTAGCTCAGCCGGGCCAGGGTGAGCCCGAGACACGTAGCCACAGGAGAGTCAGGACTTGGCTCCACAAACCCCAAGTGATCCCCAAACCTCACTCACGCCCAGGTCAACCCCCCTTGACCCTGACAATCAAGCCTTTCATCAAATCGCCCAAGTAGGAGGGAAAGGGACAAGCAAGAGACTGTCTCCCCTGCTGGCCTCTTCTCTGGGCCGAGAAGACAACGTGCAGGCAGCAGGCCAGGGTGGGAGAGCCGCCAGGACGCCCACGCGGGACACAGATGCCGGGGACACTGTCCCCAGGGTCAGGGTCCCCCTGTCACCTTGCCTGGGCTGGGACTGCTGCAAACCTCCACAGGGACACGAGAATGCCCGGGAGGCACGGGACGAGAAAGAAGGAGCTAAGTGCTGTCGTTTACCCATTTAAAACCTAACTGCTGCCTGGCTGGTGTGGCTCAGTGGATTGAGTGCAGGCTGCGAACCAAAGGGTCGCCAGTTTGATTCCCAGTCAGGGCACTTGCCTGGGTTGCAGGCCAGGTCCCCAGTGTGAGGCATGGGAGAGCCAACCACACATGATGTTTCTCTCCCTTTCTTTCTCTCTCTCTTCTCCTCTCTCTAAAAATGAATAAATAAAATCTTTAAAAAAAACTCTGTTAATTACATGTCGAGTGCACCTTCCTTGGAAAAAAGGAAAACACACGTAATGGTCTATTTTGAGATTTTTAGAGACGTGGCCCTCTCTCCACTGAGGGGCGCCCAGGGCATTCCCGCCTGGACTGTTATTGTACAAACCAAGCAGCCTCCTGGCAGGGGACACACCCTGCACCTTTCTCCAGGGAGACACGGGCAGCGGTGGCACTAAGGAGGTGTCACTTCGTGCTTCACTAAGAGCTCAGTGTCCTTGGTGTGGGGGGGGCCACCTGTGGGTTTTCTGCACCTTCCCTCGTGGGGACCCCTGCCCTGCCCACATCCCCCCCCTGCTCAAGCCAAAGCAGCACATGGGTGGGGACCGCAGGACTCAGTCCCTGCCTGGCACATCTCTGCCAGGGCTCAGGCTGGCAGCCACAGCCCTGGACGCCTGCCCGCTGCTGCCCAGCTGTGCCCCGGGCAGGGCCTCCCACCCGGGCATGGAGGCTCAGCTCCAAGCTGCCCACTGGACTGCCCTGCCTCAGAGTCTGAACCACCTCTTCCTGACTCCCGATTTGCCCTTAAACAGGCATCTGCTTCCCGTCCTCTCCTGAAAACCGTGAGTCAGTCACCCACATGTTATTCTGAAGCTGTCACCCAAAACAACCACCTCTGCGGCCCTGGGAGGGGGAGCCCTGCGACTTCCTGTCGGCAGCTGCCAACTCCCTGGGCCGGGAAGCTTGACTCAGAGCCCCTTACAGCTGAAAACAGGCAGGACGGCCTGAAAGAGCTCTCCCAGGAGGGGACTGAGTCAGGACCCTGAAGACATGGCTCCTGGTGGCCCCTGTCCCTTGCTCTTCCTACACTGGAACAGGAGGAGGGACTCACTTAGTGGAAGGGATGGCAGACACCATGCCCATCAGGGGCCGGGCATCCCCCCGCCATGCTGGGGCACCTGTGCGCTGCCCCAAAAGCACAGCTCACCTGACTCGGAGAGCTTCAGCTCGCAGTCCATGTAATCAAACATCTCCACGGTGAGCTGGAAGCTACGGGGGTCAGGGAGAGAGGGCTGAGTGAGGGTGGGAGTTCTGCCCCTGTGCGGACCCCCACGTTCATCAACACGCCTCTGCATAGGACAGCAGCCCTTCAGCCAAAAATGCCTGATTCCAAAGGAACACCACCCCTTCCACACTAGCCTCATCTCCTGGGGACAGGACCTTCAGCCCCTGAGAGCTGCTGACAGACACACAGGAGGCTGGGTGAGGAAGACCATAAACGAACAGGAGCCCTGAGGGAGAAGGGGGCGGGGCCAGGCCGTCCCACCTGCCTGCAGTACTCACATGTCGTTGATGTCGGTGCCAGCTGCCTTCTCCAACACCTCGTCTGTCACCTCAAGGCCCGCAGGAAACTGGGGGTGCTGTGGAGAGGACACCCCCATTCAACAGCAGCCCGTGGGGGCTCGGGCCTGAACCACCTCTAACTTTGAAGGGAGGCCAAGAAGCTGGGGAAGCCTCCATCTGCCCTGGGCGCTGCCCAAGGCGTGACCAGATGCGAGGATGGAGGACAGGAAGTCCAGCCAGGGCGGAGCGGCTGCCTAGAGCCAAGGGCAAGACCAGGTCCACCTCCAGTGTCCCCAGGATGTGCCTCAAGGTGCGCTGACCTTTGTGAAGTGCTGGGACCCCTCATTTCCCCTGGAAAAGCGGCCCCAGACCTTTTCGGCACCAGTCTCGTGGAAGACAATTTTTCCACGGACCAGGGGCAGGGGGGATGGTTTTGGGGTGATTCAAGCACATTACATTTATTGTGCACTTTATTTCTATTATTACACTGAAACATAAAATGGACTAAGCACAGGACCCACCACGTGCCAGGGTCGACACGCGGGCTTCCCGGAGCTGTGACCGAGACCAGTGCACAGTGCGGGGAAGAGGTGCAGACGGAGCAGCAAATAAAACGGGCTGGCCATGCACGGACTGAAAAAGGTGTCAGATTCTGACTGACGGCCGGCTACGGGATGCAGCTGAACTATCACTTGCCACACGGGCAGGGATTTGATAGGAATCTGCAAGCAACTGATTTATTAGGGCCTCTGTGCAGCCTGACCTCCCCGCTCACAGTGGTCTGAGCCTGCAGCCGCTCCCCAGCGCCGGCACCCCCACCTCGGCTCCTCCGGCATCGGACTCCCACCACCCAGACCCCTGGCATCCGCGGTGCACAGCAGGGTCCTCACTCCTCCGAGAATCCCGTGCTGCTGCTGATCTGACCAGAGGCGGGGCTCAGGTGCGGATGCCAGCGACGGGGTGCGGCTGTGTGCCTGGTTCCTAGTCCATGGACTCCTAATCCATGGCCCAGGGGTTGGGGATCCCTGCTCGGGGGTCAAGGTCAGGACAGAAGAGAACCTACCCTCCTCTAAGTCCCAGGTCGCCCTGGAGGGAAGCGCCCAGGGTCCCTCCAGCCCCGCGCCCTCCCGAGGAGGCTACCTTGAGGTGGAAGGAGATCTTGGTCAGCAAGAGTTTGGTGTACACGTTCACCAGCTGTCCGTAGCGGTCGTGCAAATGCCCCTGCGGGGAAAGCAGCGGGGTCAGGGTCCACTGGCCTGGGGACGTGCCTGGGAATCCCACAGGGCAGGCCAGGAGGCTGAGGTGACAGCCCCCCTGTCGCCTACTCAGCAGAGGTGGCTCAACCCACCAGAAGCAGCGGACTCCTTCTGAGCGCTTCCGCCAGGCCCTGGGTCTCAGTCCCCTCCCGCACCTTCTGTCGCCACCTCACGCCAGGTCAGTCTGGCCAGAGAAACTCTCGGGACAAGGGAGCTCCTTGTCTGGGGCGGTGGCCAGTTCTGAGCTGGGCGCTTCATTAAAATGCTGGCGGCAGCCGGGGAGGCACATTCCAACAAGCGTGTGTCCCCTCCTCCCAGCGGCCTCCTCCGTCACCTCCCACCTCCGTGTCCCTGGGGCCACGCCAGGTGGGCCTGCATCTGCAGATGGCGCCCCAGCTGCCGTTCTCCCTACTTCAGGGGCATCGGTAAATCACAGCGGCCGGGCCTCATGCCGACCCGGTGGGGCCCTAGCCTTGCTCCCGGAGGACAAAAAAGGCCGAGGCTGTCCCTCCCCCTGGGTCGCCCCAGTCCCTGAGCAGCTGGCATGGACCTAGACTACACGCTCCTGGGCTCTGGGCCTCGACCTTGGATGAGCATCTTCTGGGGAGCTTCCGGAAAACACAGACTTCCGATCCCCAGATTCTAAAGCAGTGGTCATGGGGGCCTGGGAGGCTGCGCCCCTCGCACGGCCCTCACCACCACTGTGACACGCCCAGACACAGGCGGCTGCGTCTCCCGGCTCACAGGACTGAAGGGCCGACGTCAGATCCTGGAGCTGGGCCCCTGGCCCTGGGTTTGGAACCTCCTGTCCCGGAAGGTCTAAAGCAAGGCTGCAGCTCTGTGGGGGGGGTCTCACTGCCACTGCGAGAGCAGGAAGGGAAAGACATCCGTCAGGAGCACTGCTGTCGCTTAGCCCCAGTGCTGGGGGCTCGGACCCCAGGCAGGGCCGTGGCTGGACTGTGTGGAAGGTGCTGTGTGCGAGGCCCCGAGGCCACCGAGCTCGCCCCGCACCTACCCACAGCTCTCCGATCTCCCGAACGTTGCTCCGGTACCGCTGGCAGTCATGGAGAACCTGCAGCACACACGGGTGGGGCGTGAAGAGCCCCGCACTGGCAGGCGGGGCCTGGACACACTGACCCCCCCACTGGCTGGCACTCAGGGGCCGGGGGTAGGAGAAGTGGGGTTGGGGGCAGCGGGCAGGTGGAACAAGTCCCCATTTCACAGGGACCCTACCCTGTCCCAGGGTGCCAGCCTGCTCAGGCGGCAGCAGAGGGCCCCGCCCGCCGGCCACATGCCACCCTGAGAGCAAGTGGCTGGAACAGGAGAGCCTCTGGGGACTCGTGGACATCGGCCACTCACGTTGGGGTGCCCGTCTCGAAGGACCTTGTGGAGGACATGGCAGAACTTCCAGCTGAGGATGGAGCTGCTGGGAAGCGGCAGACCGATAGCGTAGGACCAGAAGGTGAAGGCCCCCTTTTCGTGGTGAGTGCCCAGAATGATGCCTCCCAGCGTCAAGGCCAAGTGCAAGAAACAGAGACCCACATGGAAAGCCGGCCCCTCATCCCACAGCCCCGAGGCCCTCTTCCCCACAGCCCGCCCCCTCCACACCTACCGCAGGTCACCAAGAGCTACGGTTCTCAGCCAAGGGCAAGAAAAAGGGCAAGGTCATGCCCCTCAAATTTAACTGAAGCCAATGGTCTAAGACAGCAGGTGGTGTTCCCAAGACAGGACTCAGAGTCTGACCAAAGCAGAGGGAGGCAGAGGGCCGGCCAGGCCAGGGCCACAGGGGGACGCACCTCAGGGGCCTCCCGTCTGGGCGAGGGTGGACTTCCGAAGCCCCAGTGGCTACCTGCAGTGCAACCCTGCTCCCCTGAACCACTCCCATTGTATCCCAGTCAAAGACCAGGCAGGGCAGCCCCACGGCCTCCCTGCACCCTCCCTGCCTCCCCCAGGGACCTGGGGGCAGGGAAGGATACGCCGGGCATGCTTCTCCTTCACAGGGGCCTCCTGGGTGTTGATGGCTTTGCTGATGCTGATGGCCTAGAGGGGACAGAGGGGCAGAGCTCAGAACCCACCCGGGCGGGGCACAGGGGAGTCCCGGCTGCCGGTGAAGGCTGAGCGCAGAGACGGACGATCAGACGCTTGCTCAATTTAGGCAAACCAACCTCTGAAGGCTTGATGCACACAGATCAGACGACAGCCGACACCTGACGCCTGAAGCCACCGGAGCTTTCAGGAGTCTGGGGGACAAAGACACAGGCTGGCTGTGGCCGCAGGAGCCCACCTCTCCTCAGAAACCTGCGTGCGTTCCACCCTCCCAGGAAGCAAGGCCGTCGGGCCGCAGGGCAGTGGTCACGGCCAGGGCCCCACACCTGTCCCACTGGGCCACTGGGAGAGGCTGAGCCCTCATGACACCCCATGAACAGACGCGTGTCATCCTGACCTTACCGCGGTAGGACCCAGAGAAATGACGCAAGCTGACGAGGCCCACACAGCCACGACATGGAAAACCAGGGTGCACCCAGCTTCTATTCCCTCCCACACAGGTGGCCTCTCTGACTCAGCTCCCACCCCACCAAGGCAGATGGTGACCTCAGCCCCAGTGGGGGCGGCAGGAAGGGGACCATGCTCACCGCACCTGCTGCTGCCCACTTGACTGAGTGAGAGACTGAGCAAGCAGCAGTCTCATTCTCCCTGGCCTCGTCCTCTGGTGACACCCCCCTCAGCTCAATGCCTCCTCTTCCGAGAAGGCTTCCTGGATGGGGCTGCTCCCTCACCAGCGGCTCAGGGCACCTGTCAGTCACCCCCTGCTCACTTCACACAGGAAGCACCATGGGCCCTGGGTGACCTGTGGATGTTTTATTTCTCCACCTGGCGGCAGGTCTTACCAGCCTCTGCCCACCGACCCAACGCTGGGCTGGGGACACCCGTGTCTGTGGACTGAGAAGAGCTGCCTGAGAGTGGCTGGGAGGGGCCCTGACCGATGCAGACACCCCCCTGGGCCAGCCGGTCCGCCCAGGTCTCCGCAATGCCTCAGCCAGGGCCACTGAACACTCGCTCTGCAGCCTGAGCCGGGCCCCGAGCCCTGGGTCACCGCCTTGTCAACAGGAAGCCCGGGAACTCGGGCAGGAGCGAGAGGAGAGGGCAGAGGGAGCCCAAGGGACAGTGCTGGCGCTTTCTGTTCACGGCAGCAGCCCCTGCCCTCCCCCCGCTGCTGGCATCTGAACAATAGGAACGGCCCCTGCCTGGCGTGGAGGCGCCTCACACAGTTTGGGCGCACTGTGAACCAACTTGGAGCCTGTGCAGAGATTTCCTCTGTAAGAAAAGCAGCCCATGGGGGCAAAGGCGGCTTTCTGATCAGACGCACAGACCTAGGAGCTGATGTCGCTGGGGGCTGGGCAGGGGCAGCTTCTGGACCCGCCTCGGTGGCGAAGCAGGCTGACCTTTCACACGCAGTGCCCACCGTTGCCCTGCTCACAGGCCTGCGGCCCCACACACCAGGCCCCTCGGAAGCCGCTCTGCAGCATCAAGGGCAGGCCGGGGCAGGCTCTGGCTTCTCTGGCCATCAAAGCCTCAGCAGTCACATGCAGGAGGCTGCCCTGCCCCACGGCAACCACCTTTGGGCAGCAAGCCCCGCTGAGCAGCTGCTGAGAGAGACGCTGAACCTCCAGTAGAAAGGACGCTCCACCCAGGCAGGACTGTGCCCCCTACAGGGGCAGTGATGTACCAGGCACCCAGCTTACCCTGTGCCAGGCATAGGCAACACGCCTCCTGGCAACAACCCCCCAGGAAGCGGTCATGAGCCCACTTCCCTGATGGAAAAACCAAGGCACGGAGGTCAGGTTTCTTGTCTGTACAACCAATAAGGGCAGAGGCAGGTCTGGCTGACTCCATATCCAGTGTCCTCAGAGAGGCTGCCCCTAGGCACCTCCTGCCTATGTGGGGAGGGCTCAGAGCTGGGGGGGGAGGGCCTGGGGCAGTGCCCAGGGTGAAGGGGGGCCCAGCCTCCTGGGCAGCAAGCTGCTGCCAGCTCAGAAGCCAGGAGTGTCTGGTCTCTGGGAGTGTGTAACCCTATCTTCCAGCTGCCCTGACACCTGAGCTGGCTCTTCTGACAATTGCCACGTGGTCCAGAGATTCCAGGCAAGTGCAGAGCTGAAAGCCCCGGGGCAGGGAGGTGAAGGGGCTTGCTGAGAGCCAAAGGCGTCAACAGCACTGGGAGCAGAAGCCTGCTCCTCACGGGGTCCCCAGAGGACCCCCGGGGGAGGGCTGGGCCTCCTGCAGGCCTCCCCTTCCTCCATGAGGCCAGCAGCTAGCGAGCCTGCCTTTCCTGGAGCAGGAAGGAGCAGGGGCTGCGCTGGGCCCAAGGTTAAGGGGAGGCACCCCCACCTACCAGTCTTCCCTGAGGTCTCCGCATTACCTCTCATTAATGGACCCTGCCCCCCAGGGGCCTCTGCTCACCTTGTCACCCTCCTGATGCCACCCTACCTGAATCTCCTGAATGACGCTTCTCCATGTGCTCAGCACTCGCTGACAACAATGGTTCCCTTATCCGAGCTCCAACCTGATGTCAGCACCACCCGGGGGCAGTTCCCCCTGGTGGGTCACTGCCACCCGCCAGCCCCTCACCATGCCTGGCACACAGAAGGTTTTCAAAGGCACGGCGAAGTCCGTCGGTCAGGCCCCCACCCCCCACCCTCCAGGCCTGCCTGCCCGGTGCTGGCCACAGACACAGGGCCCCACCCAGTGGGAACACGGCCCCGTTGTGTGGGGCAGATGCACGCTTGGGAGGCCCACAAGGCGGCTCAGAGTGCACACAGAGGGAGTCTGTGGCCCCTCACAGGGCCTGGATTTTCCTGCGGAAGCAGGCGCCAAGCCCCGTTCCAGGAGGGACCTGAAGCCCCAAGGACATCGGTCCTGCTGGACGTCCCTCTGCAGGGGCTGTCCTTCTGCTGGTCTGACACAGCTCGGTCCCCAGGCCCACAGCCTCATCTAAGCAGCTCCACTGCGCAGATCTGTCTACACAGCATGGTAGCCTCACGCCAGCTTCCAGGGAATGGAAGGATAAGGGGGGCCCAGGACCACCCTGTGGGTTCTCTCGAGCTCTGTGCAAAAAGCACTGCCTTCCTGAGGCACCCGGGGGCAGCCACCAGCCAGCGCCACCGCAGCAGCTCCCATGACAGCAGTTTAATCCCTCCCAGCTGCTGCCGATCAACTGCCTTGGGCAGAGCTGTCTTCCAGGGAGACACAGGCCACGTGGGACGGGCTGACCAGGGCCCATGTCAGGATGGAACTCCAGCGCTGGAGGGAGGGGTCCTGGGTGTGGGGGAGGGCAGGCAGCCACCACCTTGGTGATCTGCCAGCCTCTCTGGATGCCAGGGAGGACGACAGCAGCTTCCACTCCACCTCTGAGCGGTGGGGAAAGGGGGCAGGGACTAACCCACCCCCCACCCCACCCCTCGCCCCAAACACAGGCAGGACAGCAGGAGGTCAGGGAGCTTTGTGGAGGGAGCCGGAGCATCCACAAAGACAGAGAGGGCGGCTTCTGTAACAGTTTCCTGGGCATTCAGACCCCATGGCTCCTGTGCTAGGAAAATCGGCTGGGGCACGCTCTGCAGAGGCCGCCACAGTGGCTGGCCTCCCACAGCCTGCAAAGGTGAGCTCCAGCCTCAGCCTTGGAAACCTAATAACGAAGTGACTTTGCTGGTGCTCAGCCACGTGCCAGGCGCCCCGCCCCGTTTGATGAGGACAGATGAGGAAACCGAGGCTTAAGGAAGTCATTCGCTTGCCCAAGGTTGTGACGACGAACTGCTGACGGGGTGCTTATACCCAGCCCCGCACTACTCTCAGCACTTCACACGCATTGACCGGCCCTCACACAATCCTCCCCTGTCAAGTCTGACCAGGGAACAGCAGCCCAGGCCGCCTGCCTCTGGCCACTGTCCTCTCAGCCTCCACCCCATCCCTGGCTGCCTCTCTGGGGGGTGGGGGAGGGGCAGGCATCCTTCTTTGTCCCCCGCCCCCCACAGGAGGCAGGCTCCCTGAGGACCCAGCCTGGTTCGGGTGGACGGATGGACGCAGAGCCTGGGTGGGGATTTCTTCAAACCAGGGCAGTGCCCGGAGGCTCCCCATTCCTGCAGCCAGGGCGTTGGACCCTGGGCCCTGGGCTTCATCTCAGCTCCCGCCAGCTCCCTCCAGGGTGGCTGCTGCCCTGCGGCCTGGGCAGAGACACCCCGCAAGGCCTCTTACAAGGCCCCCATTGAGCCACACCTGCCCCTGCTTCCAGGAACAATCTCGCCCTTGTTTGTCTAATAAAAACCCAACTGGTGCCGGCGGAGGCCCCAGGAGTTAGGCCCAAGGAGAGAATCCAGGACCAGGCCGGGCAGACCCACAACGGCATTTGTCCTTGGACAGCCACACACAGGGGCACGCACCAGGAGCACCTCAGCGAGTGCTACCTCGGGAGCCGGGAGACCCGGTGAGGCAGCCGGAGCCACGATGGGGCTCCCCAGAGGCGGGCCCTGATGTGGACTCCGGGTGCGGACCGTCGGAGCAGCTCCAGCCAAGGGTAGCTCACAGCAGCCCAGCCCCCACCAGCTGTGGGGCTTCATGCCAGGCATGGGGGCCCAGGACCTTAAGGAGCAGCCACACAGTCAGAGGGCCAGCAGGGAGGGGATAGTCCCCCACCAGGGAGCTCAAACATCTCACGGCTCCCCAGCTCACGGCGCGCCAGCACTGCCCTGGGAACCCACAGTCCCGGGCAGAGCAGCCGGGCCACGTGACCGGGGGCTGCGGCCCTGGCTGTTCTTGAGGAAATCTGGCATCCTCTAGCCATGGGCACTATTCACAGCGGGGAAGTCAGGCTCACGGAGACCCCTGGCCCCAGGGCCCACGTGTCTGGGGACAAATTCAGGTCTCTGCACCCAGCTCCACCACTGCCGCCGCAGCTCCCCAGCCCTCAGGCCCGTCCCACCCACCCGATCTGTAGGGAGCCCTCACTTTAGAAATCCCCCTTCCCAGACCACTGCCCCATCTGGGAGCGGGAATAGAAACACCCCTGGTTTCCGAGGGTGTAAGCACACAGCCAGCCTGGCCAGAACATCCACTGGGTCCCAGCTGCCCGTGCCTTCCTTCTGCTGCTCTGGCGAGGCCAGCAGCTGCCCGGGCGGGCCGGGCTGTGCTGCTCCGTCACCCCGCTCAGGGAGAGCCTATCCCCCTCCGCTGCCCCCGCCCAGAGGACCCTCACGTTGGCCTTCACTCAGGACAACTATTCTCTGAGACCGCCTTGCTCACCGCGCACTCTCTGCCTACCCGAGCCCTGGGCGGACACACACAGCCTGGGGAGCCCTGGCTGTCTGCACCCCGCTGCACCTCCAGTCCCCAGGTCCTGTCCCTGGCTGCTGAAAAACCTTTACTGGACGAGAGAAAGGGGACATGTGAATGAACAAAGCTCTTTCAAATACAAGTGCTGGTGAAGTTCAAGGCAGTGAGTGTCTCCCTCCAGCTACTGAGCTGACCAGGGGAGTTCAATGTGGAGGCAACTGTAAAACGACTTCTACCTTAAAAGTGAGCCCTGAGATGAATCAGACTTAAGCCCCCTTTGTGCTGTTTATCATGACGCACTCAGAGGGGACAAAACTGTCCTTCAAAGAGCCTGGGCCCGGGGACTGGCAGAGAGGTGGGTTATTCTGCCTCAGCCTTTCCAGGGCTGTGTGAAGGACAGAGAGGTCTCATTCAAATGCGTTTGCCACCTCAAAGGCCATTGATGAAAGCAAACACAGGATTTCTGTAGCTGAGGAGGCGGCTCGGATGTGGTCACATGCAAAGCAGCTGGGTGCGCGGGGCCTGAGGTCGGCAGCTCGGCCATCTCTGCAACCGGGGAGGCGGTGGAGTGACACGGGTCCCAAGGCTTGAATGGCCCTTTCTCTCTGTTCATACCCCAGCCTGCAATCAGCCCCAGCCTCTCCTTGCAAAACCATGGGCCAAGACGGGGTCACCTGTGCTCTAGGAGGAGGGGCATGAGCCAGGAAGGAAGGATCCTCCCACTCCTGGGAGGGCCCCGCCCACTGCCACGTCTCCTGGGCCCAGCTCTGCAGGTGACACAGGAGGAGGAGAGCGCCCTAAGTCCCACCTCTGGAATGGACAGGGAGCCTGCCTGGGTGGTTCTGGTCCCTGGGCCCTGGTGACATCACTCCACAGACCTGTCTGTCCCACAAGCCAGGGGCCTGAGTCACTCCCTGGCAGGTACAGCTTCTGCAATTTGAGGACCATGTTCGGTTCAGCAGAAGACACCATCCCGCTGCACCTACACTTTTCTCCGCAGACTCAGCCCTTCCCCGCAGTGGGAACCACGGCCTTTCAGGCCACACCAAGAGGCGGCCTGAAGAAGGGAGACTCGAATTCATGCCTACCAAGTGTGTCCCCTGGGCCATGTGCTCCAGAGTGCTGAGACACAAGAGGAGGCCACGCCCCCTGCCTAAGGATCTCGCAGTTCAGGGGGTGGGACTGAGGAGGCCCAGAAGGGAAGCAATGCAATCTTGCCCAACCTCCCCCTCGCCCACTTCCACAGTTTGGCTGCAGTGCTGCAGACAGACATACGTTCGAGCGGTGTCGTGAGACCAAGGAGTCCGGCAGGCCCCCCAGCCGGCGGCCTCATGGACAAGATGATATTTGAGTTCCGCTGAGATCAAGTGCATGAGGGGGAGGGCCTGGCCGACAGCGTAGCCCGGCTGGCAGAGGTGGCTTGGTTCTCCGGCCGGCAGGCATCTCAGGTTAGCCGGCTGGGTTTCCCTGTCACCCAGCCAAGCAGCCCTAGACACGGCTCCTGAGTTTCCACTCCGAGCTTCTGCACCAAGTGCCCAGCTGGGTTTCATTCACAAACGATCGGTCCTGTCTGCCCAGGAGGGGTCCCAGCCTGGGGCAAGGTCAGGAGGGTGGCGTTTCTGCCAAGGGAGTCACACGCCGGCTGCCCCAACTCCCCTGGGCCTCCTCTGGAGCATCTTCCAGGAGGACACGTTCCCAGAAGCAGGCGCACTGTCCTGGGGAAGGGGACCCTGAGCACCGGCTGGGGTCTACCCAGCCAGGCTGCAGAGTGACTCCCACTTGGGCCCTGCCAAACCAAAACTCAGGGACAGGACCCCAGAAGGACATCATTTCTGCTTCTTTTGCTCCAAACTGCCCTTCAGGACACTACGGAACAGCTAAGGTGGACAGAAGTCCTGCCAGTCCTCTCGGCTGGATGTGGGTGCCAGCATCGTGCCCACTCTGCAGACCAGGGGGCTGAGACAGAAACACGCTCTTAACTGCTCTGCACAGCACACTGCCTGTCTCCCACCTCCTTCACGAAGACACAGGCTCTTAGGGAGGCAAGGATGATCTTCCTCTTCCCACAGAACAAGCAAGAGACACACAGTGAATAGCCCTCATGAACGTGTCACCAGACAAATGAGCATCAGAGATGGGAGGTGGGAGGGGAAGGACTGGCAGCCCC
>PVKM010021007.1:0-22937 GCA_004027735.1 Carollia perspicillata
TGTTGTATAGTTTTCTGAGTACAAGTCTTTTACCTCCTTGGTTAGGTTTATTCCTAAGTACTTTATTTTTCTTGTTGCTATATCAAATGGGATTTTTTCCTCCTGATTTCTGTTTCTGATGTTTTGTTGTTGGTGTACAAAAATGCCTTTGATTTCTGAGTATTGACTTTGTATCTGACTATTTTGCCAAATTCACTTATTAGGTCAAGCATTTTTTGATGGAGTCTGTAGGATTTTCGTTGTACACTATCATGTCATCTGCAAACAGTGAGAGTTTTGTTTCCTCCTTTCCAATTTGGATACTTTTATTTCCTTTTCTTGTCTGATTGCTGTGGCTAAAACTTCCAGTACTATGTTCAGTAAGAGTGGTGAAAGTGGGCATCCTTGTCTTATTCCTGATGTTAGTGGGAAAGCTCTAAATGTTTGCCCATTGAGTGTGTTGTTGGCTGTAGGTCTCTCATATATGGGCTTTATTATGTTGAGGAATGCTCCCTCTATTCCCACTTTGCTAAGTGTTTTTATCATAAATGGGTGCTGTACCTTGTCAAATACTTTTTCCTCATCTGTTGCTATAATCACGTGATTTTTGTCTTTCCTTTTTATGTGATGTATTATGTTTATTTATTTGCAAATATTGTACTATCCTGGCATCCCTGGGATGAATCCCATGATGTATGATCTCTTTAACATACTGCTGGTTGTGGTTTGCCAATATTCTGTTAAGGATTTTAACATCTGTGTTCATCAGCAATATTGGCCTGGAGTTTTCTTTCTTTGTTATGTCTTTATCTGGTTTTGGGATTAGGATGATGCTGGCTTCATAAAAAGAGTTTGGGAGTCTTCCATCTTCTTGGATTTTTTGGAATAACTGTTAAGGATAGGGGTTAGCTCATCCTTAAATGCTTTGTAAAATTCCATTGTGAAACTCTCTGGTCCAGGGCTTTTGTATGTCAGGAGTTTTTTGATTATTGCTTCAATTTCATCTGCTGTTATTGGTCTGTTCGGGCTTTCTGCTTCTTCATTGAGTTTTGGAAGATTATATTTTTCTAGAAATGTGTCCATTTCACCTAGGTTTTCAAATTTCTTGGCATATAGTTCTTTCGTAGTTGATTTTTTTTTTTTTTTTAGAGAGAGAGACATCAATTTATTTGAGAGAAAGAGAGAGTCGGAGACATGACTTTGTTGTTGCACTTTGTCATGCATTCATTGGTTGTTTCTTGTATGTACCCTGACTGGAGATCAGACCTCAGACTTGACATGTCAGAACAATGCTCTAACCAACCGAGTTAACCCAGTCAGTGCCCACTCTTAAGTGTTTAAAGGCAAAAATCTTTCTCAGTTTAATTAGGTCATAATTGCCCAGTGAAGAGCTCCCATATCCTTGCTCTGTAGGTTCTTCTCTTTAGTTGTTTCTCTATTAAGAGCTGTGTGAGTATTTATTATGCTTACTGTGCTGGTTGCTTCCTTACACAGAGGAGGGCCTAGTGTGGGGAAGGCAGCCTGTCTACTGTGGCTTTAGGGCCATGGCCATCAGTGTAAAGATACAGTGATACAAAAAACAGAACTGTGCACATAGACACGTAGGATTTTATTAAGACCAAGTTTTTATTTGGAATTTTTATGCAGCAAAGATACCCTTTAGCACTTTGCTTTATTCTGGCTAGACAGAATAAAGACAGTTTATTACTAAGGACTAGACAGTCATGTATTCTTTATTTTAATTAATCTGCTTTAGATGGTAGAAAATATAAAACATTTTTAAAGGACCTGGAATTAATAAGTTTCTCATTCTATACTTTGTCCTTTTGGAGAAGCTATTTTTAGACCTCTGTGGCCATATGTTGGAAATAGATTGAAAAATCTGATACTCTTCTCAGTTATTTAAAGTTAACTATATATACTAAATATGGGTAGTACTCCAAATTGGAGCATTTTATTTTACAAATCATTTTACCATGTTATCACTCAGTTTTGTTTGTTCATCTTTGTCACTTAATGTTTGAATAGATTGCGAATCTGTTTGAGAATGTGATAAAAAAGTACCTACTCTCTCCCAACAATGTATGTTCGCACATTTTCTTTTCATGTAATCTCTGGGAGTTACAAACACCAGGAAGTACAACTATGTAGTGTAGGGTTAAGAGCCTCTGCTGTAAATTCTTGAATTACAGCCCTTGTCTCTTCTAGGTTCTTAGTATTTGTCCTTCACACTATGAAATGTTTTAAATGCTACATCTAAAATCTTCTGGTTCACTGTTTTGATCACATCATTATCCTCATATCAGATAATGTACGATATTCACTTCTGTTCCTAGCCCAGTCTATGTCCTGTTAACCCTGTGGTTACTAGATTATCCTAGTTAAACTTTTGTAAATGCCTTTGTTCTATTTTCGCATCCCTCTCCTTATAATCATAAAGGTCCATCATCCAAGGAAGCATCTTCAAGTTTCTTCTCTTTGCCTCTCACCTGTGTGTAAGTTGGGTTATTGAAGTTTTCAGAGCGTAAGGAGTCTGCCAATAAATTCCTATGAATGTTATTAATACTGGTAATAATACATATTACATATATAAAGTTTTTTTATAAGTTAAAACAATAGCCAAAAATATTTAAGAACTAAAGTAACCAAATTCATCCAAGTCTTTAAATATTCAGAGTTACTCTTTGGGACTTCACTAGCAATTCAAATTTGGAGATTTGAGTTGCACAGTTCATTTCAGAATGTAAGTTCTTTCTATTCTAACCTGCAAATATTTGTTCCTTCTTTCCTCCAATATCTTCCCAGGATTAACTAGGATTATTCTCTTGAAAAGCCTTTTATATAAAGAGCCCAGGAGTATATTAATCACCAAATAAATTTTAAAAGAGAAAGAGTACCCAAGGGCTAGCTCTGTCCGTGCCTGTCCTTAAAGTAAGCATTGTAACAACTCAGCTTATCATAAACTGCATTTTCACTGGTTTTGTTTCTCAATAAGATCCTAAAATTCTCAAGGGTCAAGATAAAAATCTTTCTTTAACATGCACCCCCAAAGAAATTCATATTTGGTACAGATCCCACTGTTGCCTAGATACATGCTAACAGTTATGCTAACAGTATCAGATTCATTGGCAGTTTTATACTGCTAGTTTCTTGTGCTAGAAGGTTAAGATGTAGGAAGTCATTCCTCATTTGACACCAACTGTTTCAAAAGACAGAAGGGTGATTAGCTGAAGGAGAAAACTGGCCATTAATTCCAGTAGTGGTAGCAGTTGAAGTAGTGAAGTGGAAATTCCTTTTCAGTTATTAGCAGTTGCTTACTTCAATTAAGTTTGGGGCTACCTTAAAACAAAAAAAGAAGAAGAAATTAGTTCTTCAGTCTTTATAGAGCAAAGTCTTTGATGGAATCTTTGTTTAAACCTTTACTGTTAAGCCTTGCCTGATGTGGCTCAGTGGATTCAGTGCCAGCCAGTGAAGAAGGGGATCACTGGTTTGATTCCCAGTCAGGGCGCATGGCTGGGTTGTTGGCTAGGTCCCTGATACTGGCACACAAGAGGCAACCACACATTGATATTTCTCTCCCTCTCTTTCTCCCTTCCTTCCCCTCGCCAAAAATAAATATATAAAGTCTTTAAAAAAAACTTTATTGTTAAAATATATTCAGAAATTACTAAATGAGAGCATTAATATTTTATCATGAAATAATGTCCATAGAGAACATAAATGCAGAAAGGAAGATTTTTATAAATCCACGCCAGTCTGAAACAATTTGTTCAAGTTTGTACTTAACAGATACGAAGTGGAGCTTTGCTTGAACAGTAAATTAATTTGCCAAAATATATAATCATATCTGTATATTACTTTGCTGTTTGTATTGTGTAACCTATGTATTGCTTCTTTTACTGCTGATGTAATTAATAAACATCAACAGAAGCACAAATGACATGTATCTTAGTACCTTTGTTAGGAAACTACCCATTTTATCAATACTGGTGAACTGTCTGGATCATTCCCTGCTCATTTCGTACAAATACATTTTAATAGCAAAATTTTATCCTAGATATACCATACTAAGATATGTCAGTGAACTCCAAGCTACAGCAAAAAAAAAAAAAAAAAAAAAAAATCCATTAAAACTTAAACCAAACATGGTATGAGGTCTGAAATTCATTAGATCATTCAGATTTACAGAAGGAGAGTATAAAGCAGCTGTGTGGCCCAGTTTGTGAGATTCTGTGATATCCACAATTAGTGAAAAATAAACCAGTATCCTTTGAAACAGTTAATATGGCCACCACCTGTTAATGTCTTTACCTCTTTCCTTTTGTTATGAAGGCATTTTTCCATCTAAAATAATTAACTGCATTTGTGGTTACAATAAAAGCAATATAATAAAAGGGTCTTTATTTCTATTTGTACATACTTCAGTTTTGTTGAACATGGCAGAATACATACCTACCTCTCTAAAGGTATTTTAATAAATTATTAACAGGGTTTAAAATAGATAATCACAAAAAAGAAGAATTTGCATATTGGTTCACAGACTAAAATCTGTTTTTAAATTGTCATTTTGTAAATATCACACTGAGTTTAGAATTGATTCCTATTCATAGAGTCATTCCTGCACTCTTTTTTTTTTAACCATTTAGCAATATTAACCATGTAGTAGGCACTGGGGAGACAGAAAAAAGATACTTTCTGTTCTTGAGGAATTCAGAATCATTATGGCTTTGATAAAGTTCTGCCAGGGTTCTGTGTGCGTGCACTGAGAGGACATCAAATCCAAAATGGGTACTTTGGAAGAACTAAAGGAGGTGATTACTAGAATTCTTAACAAATAAATTAGCCAAACAAAAAGTGGGTCAAGAAACAACTGAGTCTATGAAGTGTTTTCATTACCATCAGAAGCAATAGAAGGCTATTTAATCTGTCTTCTGGAAAGGTATACAGTAGAAGTTTATTGAAGCTCATCAAAGGTAGCCAGGTGAATACAGAAGCTAAGAACACAAGCAAATCATCATGTTTACAATGTATAAAACTAAGACTCACATTATTTTTTAAGAATGTATTTATTTTTAGAGAGAGAGGAAGGGAGGAAGGGACGGAGAGAAACATCAGTGTGTGGTTGCCTCTCAAGCACCCCCTACTGGGGACCTGGCCCACAACCCAGGCAGGTACCCTGACTGGGAATTGAACTGGTGACCCTTTGGATCACAGTCCAGCACTCAATCCACTGAGCCACACCAGCCAGGGCCCTTCTTTTTTTTTAATATTTTATTTATTTTTAGAGAGAGGGGAAGGGAAGGAGAAAGTGAGACAGAAACATCAATGTGTGGTTGTCTCTCATGTGTCCCCTACTGGGGACCTGGCCTGCAACCCAGGCATGTGCCCTGACTGGGAATCGAACCAGCGACCCTTTGCTTCACAGGCCCGTGCTCAATACACTGAGCTATACCAGCCAGGGCCCTTCTTCTTTCTCTAAGTTCAGTAAAACATATCCTTGGGTGAGGATTTTTTAAAAATTGTTTCATTTTTGCCTTGGATAAAATTTTTCTTTTTATGCAAGCAACATACTACCTTTTAAAAATACACTTCTTGGAGGTGGGGGTAGTAAAGGGTAAAGGGGGTCAAATATATGGTGATGGAATAAGATTTGACTTTGAGTGGTGGGCACAATGCAATATACAGATAATGTGTCATAGAATTGTACACTTGAATCCTATATAATTTTATTAACCAATGTCATTGCAATAAATTTAATAAAATAAAAAAATAATAATTCCATCTCACCAAATTTTGTGTAAAGGGACTTGTGCTAGAAAGGCAGACTGCCTTCAGTATTCAGTCACAAGCTTTGGAAATCCATCCTTACCATGAGTGTCATGTAAACTGAGGAAGCATATGTAGGGGACAGTCTTTTGCTTAGGATTGCAGATAACGAAGTCCAAGTATACCACAAAATGTGGGAGCATGGGGCAGGGGTTGCTGTGCAAGATTGCTGTGCGGATGAATCACTTTCCTTCTGCAATCCCATCTATAAAATACAGCTACAGGCAGCAGCTGTTCACCAGGAAAGGGGTGGGAAGAAGTAAAGAGGGGTACTTTAATCCATTTTTTCTTTGTGCCACACTTTCTGTCATACAGTGTTGGATACAATATCCTAAGTGTTAACCCTCTCAGTGGCCTCTGACAGCAGCACTTTCCCAGGCTGACTGGAAGTTCTCAGTTCCAAGGACACCTGTTTTGCATGGCTAAGGTTCCTGAAATCAGATCATAGCTTTAGGTCACAAAAGGCTCCTTGTTACTGCTCTGCTGCACTTCTTTTACTGTTACTGACAGAAGAAGAGAGACCACAATCTAGACAAACTTGTGCCAGACCTGTTACCAGGGTTCTAGTTAAATTTAATTAATATAAACTTAAAAATATATTTATTTTGAAAAAATAAGTCAAAATGTCACAGCTGATAAATAACATTTTAAAATAATCAGTTTGGCCCTGGCTGGTGTAGCTCAGTGGATTGAGTGCCAGCCTGAGAACCAAAGGGTCACTGCTTTGATTCCCAGTCAGGGCACATGCCTGGGTTGCCGGCCAGGCCCCCAGTAGTGGGCATGGGAGAGGCAACCACACATTGATGTTTCTCTCCCTCTCTTTCTCTTTCCCTTCCCCTCTATCTAAAAGTAAATACATAAAATATTTCTAAAAATAAAATAAATAATCACTTTGAAATTTATTATAGTGGGACACATGTTTGCTGAATGCTGGGTGCTCCTTTCATACTTCTGTCTAGCACTGACCACCTTCTGTTGTGTTTCCCCAACTAGAAAGAGAGGATCTATCCATTTGTCGTTTTATCTCTGTGCAGTGCTTGGAAGTAGTAGACACGTAATATTTATTCAATAGGCTGATGTTAAATAGCCGTAAGAAGGAGTGCACAAAGTACTATTTACCTTCTCCTATGTAGAAAAATAAATTAAAGTAACTCAGTCATTTCTTAAGAAAAATGTTATTTAGTTATGTTCCAAAAAATGATTTTGATCAAACTTTAAGAGGGTATTGAGATTTTAAGTTATGGCTCTAGTCTCTTTTTAATCACTTGAAACTTAATTTAAACTTTTTATTTATAGCATAAACAAAAAGTTATATAGTTATGATGTAACCCCTAAAGGGTAATTTTGGAAGATCAATGAGTGTTCTGCTCAGCGACCTCAGCAGGAGAGAGAAAGCAGTTATTAGAGGAGAAGATGTTACTGCTTTACTCATCAGCATCTGACAGTGGCCACCCTTCCTCAGACAGAATACAAGAGTATTTTTTAAGAATTAGTATATATAGCCATATACCCTTTCCTTCTGTCCATGTAAGGGGAGCCATACCACCTTCCTTCCAGTCTCTGGAAATTGGTCCAGATGGTATCATCACTAGATGACATCATCTTCAGAAGCTGGAGAGCATATCCCAGGGCTTCCCACCTTCTCAGGAATTACTTGTGTCCTTGGCTAATATGCTGTCTTTTTGTAGAATTTATCAGGACCATAGCTTATGCAGTAAATATTTCTAACTTAGTCTAGCAGTATTTTGTTTCACGCACAGTCATACCTCCATGACCCAGAACAAAATGGAAAGGTTCTGTGTAATGACTGAAAATTTTCAGCTGTAAAGTTTTCTTTAAGAAGAAAAGATACTCTTTCAGTTACACCACAGAAAGTTCAAAGGCAACAAAGCAATTACATTTTATCCAGATTATTACAAATTCCAAAATAAAGACCCCAAATGAATAAGGCTTTACACATTTTTGTCTAATGCAATATATATAGGACATATTGGGAGAATTTTAAGAAAGACCCTTTCTTTTTCCACTTTCTTCCTGAGAACTATAGAGACCAAAGAATGTTCAACAAAAAACAGTGAACTAACTTTTTCCACTTTGTCATTTCATGGATAAAAAGTAGAGACAGAATGGTGAAGCACCTGTTGCTGTAATGGCAATAAACTAGTGAAATATTTTAACAGAAGTCATCAGCTTTCAAAGGTCTCTTTGATCCAGTTCACATCACTCATTGCTCTTAATTCCTTTGTCACAAATTTAACTGCATTACATGTAATCCTGGAAATCCACAGAGCATTTTACATATAAGCAGAACCATATGAATGAGTGTCACATGCTCCTTTCCCATGTATTTTAGTGTAGATGCAGGGTTGAGAAGCACATAGTTGTGGCAACAGGAATTCGTGCACTCCCATCACTTTCCATCTGTAGGACCTCCCATTCAGTATGTCAGGTTGTTCAGGGTAAAGCTACCAGCAGGCCCTAAGCAGGCCTTTGATCTCCACCACTGAATTCCTACCCTTCATCCCTAGGAGCTGGTTTGTAGCCAGCTGTTCCCTCCTGCCAGCCCATCCATTATTTACATGTGACAGTGCACGCTAGTCCACAGAGTAGCTTTGTGGAATTTCATCATTCAGGTAAAGGTGCACTATTGTTTAGTCCACTTCCACATGAATGGTTCTTTAAACTGCAGTGAGTAAGTTGAGGTGTTGGGGTGAGGAGGAACAAAAAAATACTCTTTAGCCTTTCCAGTTGAATAGCTCAGATGTCCTGTCCCCTATACCACTTTCATCTCCACATACTGCACAAGGGTGGTGCATGTCTTAAGAATAATCTTAGAAATCAGTCATATTTCATCCTTTCCTGTGTCATTTTTTTGTATTAACTCCTTAGAGAACAGCTCTTTTAGATTGAATCCAGCAATAAGGGCATCATGATTCTAACTTTATTTAGGTTTTCTGAAAGAGACTAAAATTGATGTCTTTCCTGGGGTTTTCTAGAATTAGTCAAACCTAGGGTACACACACACAGGGCAGTGGCAAATGGAGTAGCAAACACAAATTTTTGTGCATTTCAGTAAATGTTTTTCCCACTATATTTTTGAAGTAATGTTGATTTGCTCTTTCTCTTCCTGAAGCACATCAGTTATTCCTATGATGACTCCTTGATGTCTGTCGTACGCATGGACATTCTTTTTCCTAATTGATTTTTTAATGCTTTTCTTCTGCCTTCTATGTGTTTTTCCCCTATCACACTGTCCATAGATTTTCTGCAATGTTCACCCTAATCTATACTGTTTCTTAAAGTTTTCAGTGTTTTACAGTGGTATTTTCCCCTTCATTCATTTAGTTCAGCCAACTCTATTGTCACATATTTCTGTCCTCTTACACCTTATCGTTGCTATCTAATATTATAAAGTCCATTGCCTCTTTAGATTTTTTTCTGTTTTCTTTGAGAATGTGATTATTATTTTTACTTGTTTCCTATTGCTCTTGCATTAATTATTCCTACAGAATTGATATAGGCTCAACATTAGTTTTCAAACAGATGTTCTAGCCAAATGTGTTATTTGCCAAAAATAGTGTGAATATATATCCTATCTCCTTTCCATCTTCATCTAAGCACTCTTTATGGTTTTGAGGGGTTGGAGAAAGAGCTGTGCCAAAATCTTCTGCAGTTGGGAATGTGTCCACGTCCCAGTTCTACTCTGGAAGACCTGCCTGTTCAGTGAAGTCGGATTTATCCTATCCTACAGGATGACCTTTGGGTTTCACTTTTCCCCCTATTTTGGAGTGCCTGCCTTTTGGGGGAAATGCCCTTCTTCTTAGTTCATAGGTTTTATGGTAGTATGATCATGAATACAGTATATTTCTCTGCTCAGCTAAGCTGTAATTTGCTAATGCTGGTACCACCTACCTTTGAAAGGACACAGGTGGGAGAAATGGCTGGTGTTGGGCCTGTAGTGAATGCAGCATGTGATGGGAGCTTCCAGTGCACATTCTGTACTCTTCTCTCCTTGCACTGTCCATGCAGATTGGGAGGTACCGATGACAGCATTACCAAACACCTATGAGACCTTAGTGGAAATTAGGAAAAAGGTACTCCCTCCTCAGTTCACTGGACTGCCATTTGCTAAACAGTTGTGTGGTGACCACAGTGTGAAAGATGCTCCTTCGAGTTCTAATCAGTGAGATAGTTCATAATTCCATCCTTTCATTCCAGTATATAGCAGAAGAAACTGGTTTCAATCATAGTGTCATCTTAGTTTGAGCCAACTTACTAGTATCCAGAAGGTCCTTCTAGAATGAGTTCAAAGTGGTAGGTTAGGAGCCAGCATCAGGATGGATATGTGGGCTTTTTTTGGGGGGGAGGTTGTGTTTTGTCAGGTGGTAAGAAGGTTTGAAGAACTTTTCTCTACTACTTTCTCATCAGTTTAGGGTTTTCTTATGACCCTATGATTTTATTAAGAGTAAACTGTCTTGGGAAGGTACATTTATACCTTTGGGTGGAGGGAGGAATTAACATAGAGAAAAGAAGTTCCCAGATTTTATTTTAAAATGGGTTATGATATAGATTGAGACTAAAAATCAAAAATGCAAAGAAAAAAAAGAAAATTTGGTCTATGCAACAGATCCTATAATACCTGGAGATTCCAACTTTCTCTAGTACTGATATTTTTTCCATAGCCTTGAAACATTCCTTGGGTGTTAGACATTAACACTAACATTTATAATGAAATTTATGACATTAATAAATGGCTTAAAATTATGGTTTGCCTTAATGATACTTTTTATTTTTCAAAGGAATCGATTTAGCCTTGGGAGATAATAGTCCTATTTCTCTATATATCCTGAATCCTCCAACCTATATGTCAGCATACCAAATTATTACTTGTATAGATGCTTTCCCTATAATTGATACCTCATTATCACTAAGAGGTGTAGAGGTGAATTCTTTTAAAAGTGTATGTTAACAGATTCCAAGGTGGCTGCAGAGTAGGTGGAAGCTGCGCCCATTTTCTACTAGCCCCAAACCAGATTTGCAGCTAAGTTACAAAGCAATCAACCTAAAAAAATCAGTGGAAGGCCAGCTTTTCCAGAAGCAGCTACATAGAGACTAGTAAGAATGGCAGAGTGGTGGGAAAGGATAGCCTATGCACACAGGTGTCACGGTGGCTGAGAAGCTGGACAGATATCATGGCTGTAGAACTACCTCACCCTAGGAGTGTGGGGTCTCAACGCCAAGCAAGGATCCCCAACCCAGAGCAGCAGAGATGGAAAGTAGAGACCGATGGCATCTGGCAGTGAAAATCGGTAAGGATTCAATCCACCTAGGAGACTTAGACCGAACTCTCCCAGGATTGAGCACTCTTTATTGTTACACACTAGCCTGGGAGTTCAGGGTCCAGACTCCCAACTATTGACAAGGCCATGCTACTATACTTGGGTCTTGTGGAGGGATCTGCTACTTGACCCAGCAATAACTTTGAGAGGCTCTCTATTTTCCGGAGTGGCTTTGGGCGCAGACCCAAACAGTGACTAAACTGTATAATTTGGGAAAGAGGACCAGTCTCCCCCACCTCAAGTGCACAGTGGTACCCCTCCCTCCACCTGTTGAGCCACTCAGCCAGCCATGTTTTGCGGAGTTCTGCCCCACAGGGGAGCTGCACAAGCCTGGAACTTTCGGCTCCATCCTGCTAGGAACAACTCCACCTCAGTAGGCAGCCCCTGTACAGTGTCTCATACATGGTAATCAAGGTTTACCCTTATAGTCACCCATCTTAAAGGGTTAACTCTACCCATTAAAGGACCAACAGTATTCAAGCCTCAATTACAGCAGGAGGTGCACGTAACCCACGAGAAACATTCCTGGAGCACGGAGCTCAAGTGATCTGGAAGATTGTGCAGCTGAGCCCAACAAGACACCTACATCATAAAACCATCGTAACAACTTTGGGAGTCATAGCAGATCTACCTAATGCACCAATAGGGAAACAAAGAAAAATGCCCCCCCAAAAAAAGAATTAAGTAAAATTGATGAAATGGAAGCAACCAAATTAACAGATGCAGTTTAAAATAATGGTTATAAGGGTGCTCAAGAACCTTAAGGGAAGAATGGATGATCTGAGTGAGAATTTAAAGAGATAGTAAACATTGAAAAGGACATAGAAACCATAAAAAAGAATCAGTCTGAAATGAAGAACACAATATCTGAAATGAAAAATACACTAGAAGGAATCAACAGCAGGTCAGACGAAGCAGAGGATCAAATCATCAATTTGAGGACAAGATATCAAAAACACCCAATCAGAGCAACAAAAAGAAAAAAGAATTTTAAGAAATAAAAAAAGTCTGAGGTACCTCTGGGACTACATTAAGCATAACAACATCTGCCTCATAGGGGTATCAGAAGGAGAAGAGAGTGAAGAATGGATAGAGAACCTGTTTGAAGAAATAATGGCAGAAAATTTCCCTAACCTGGTGAAGGAAAAAGTCACCCCCCCAAGTTCAGGAAACAGAGAGTTTCAATCAATGTGAGCCCAGAAACCCACATGAAGACACATCATAATTAAAATAGCAAAGGTTAAAGACAAACAGACAGTCTTGGAGGCAGCAAGGGAGGGACAGTTAATTACCTACAAGGGAGCTTTCAGAAGGCTGCCAGGTGATTTCTCAACAGAAAACACTTCAGACCAAAAGGAATTTTCATGAAGTATTCAAAGTTATGAAAAACAAGGACATGTAACCAAGACTATCTACCCAGCAAAGCTATCATTTAAAATTGAAGGTCAGATAAAGAGCTTCCCAGACAAAGGTTAAAGAGTCCATTACCACCAAACCAGTACTGCAAGAAATGTTAAAGAAATTGCTTTACGAAAAAGAAAAGAGAGTAACATAAAGAAAAAACTGACAATAAATAAGTATCTCTCAATAAAAACCTTAAGTGTAAATAGAGTAAATACTGCAATCAAAAGACATAGTTATCAATGAAATCAAGGAATAAATAAAAAAGTATCTGGAAACAAATGAAAATGAACACACAGCAACTCAAAATGGATGGGACATAGTGAAAGCAGCCCACATTAAATATTGTAATGTTTATAGCATAACAGACTTACCTAAGAAGCAAGAAAAGTCTCAATCTAACCTAAAAGGAGTAGAAAAAGAACAACAAATAAAGCTCAGTAAGTAAAAAGAAGGAAATAATCAAGATCAGAGCAGAAATAAATGATATAGTGTCTAAAAGAACAACACAAAAGGTCAGTGGAACCAAGAGCTGGTTCCTTGAAAAGATAAACAAGATTGATAAACCTTTAACCAGAGTCCTCAAGAAAAAGAGAGAAATGAAAGGAAAGTAACTGACATCACAAAAATACAATGTATTGTAAGAAAATACTGTGAACAACTATATGCCCAAATAAAACTGAAAACCTGGGAAAAATGGATAAATTTCTACAAATATACACTCTTCCAAAAACTGAATCAGGAAGAATCAGAAAACCTGAATAGACTGTTTACAATTAATGAAATTGAAGCAGTAAGCAAAAAAAAAAAAAAAAAAAAACCTACCAGCACAGAAAAGTCCTGCACTAGGTAGCTTCATAGTCAAATTTTACCATACATTAAAAGAACTAACATCTAGTTTTCTCAAACTGTTTCAAAAAACTGAAGAGGAGGGAAGACTTTTAAACTCATTTTATGAGGCCAGCATTATCCGAATTCCAAAAACAGATAAAGACACTACAAAGAAAGAAAATTACAGTCCAATATCCCTGAACATAGATGCTAAAATCCTCAAAAAATATTAGCAGACCAGGTCCAGCAGTACATTAAACAGATCATACACCTAGTGGGATTTATCAAGTGGGATTTATCCCAAGGATACAAGGTTGGTACAGTATTCGCAAATCAGCAAGTGTGATACATCACATAAACAAAATGAAAGACAAAAGTCACATTATCATATCAGTAGATGCAGAAAAAGCATTTGATAAAATCAAGCACCCATTTATGATTTTTAAAAAAACTATCAGCAAAATGGACTCTTAGATCATACCCCAACATAATAAATGCCATCAAAAACCTATAGCCAACATCATAGTCAATGAGCAAAAACTAAAAGTGTTTCTCTTAAGTGCAGAAATAAGACAGTAGTGTCCACTTTCACCACTCTTTTCAACATAGACTGGGAAGTCCTAGCCACAGCTATCAGACAAGAAAAAATAAAAGCATCCAAATTGGAAAGGAGGAAGTAGATTATCATTACTCCCACATGACATGGGATTGTACATAGAAAACCCTAAAGACTCCACCAAAAAGCTACATCTAATAAGTGAATTTGGCAAGTAGCAGGATATATAATTAATATTTAGAAATTGGTGGTATTTTTATACACCAGTAATGAACTACCAGAAAGAAAAACTAAGAAAACAATTTCATTTACTATGAACAACAAAAAAAGTAAGGTACCTAGGAATAAATTTAACCAAGGAGGTAAAAGACCTGTACTCAGAAAACTGTAGGACATTGAAAACAGAAATTGAGGAAGATACAAATAAGTGGAAGCATATGCCATGTTCATTGATTGGAAGAATCAGCATCATTAAAATATGCATACTACCCAAAATAATATATAGATTCAATGCAATTCCTCTTACTAACATATTTCACATATCTCAAACAAATATTCCAAAAATTTATGTGGAACCAAAAACAGTGCCAAATAGCTCCAGCAATCTTAAAAAATAACAAAGTTTGGGATATCACAAGATCTGATATTATACTATACTACAAGACCATTGTAATCAAAACAGCATGGTACTGGCATAAGAGCAGGTATATAGATCTATGGAACAGAATAGAGATCCCAGAAATAAACCCATGCCTTTGTGGTCAATTAATATTTAACAAAGGAAGCAAGACCATACAATAGAGTAAATGCAGTCTTTTCAATAAATGCTGTTGGGAAAATTAGATGGGTACATGCAAAAACACTGCAAATGAACCATTAGCAATATGAAAAGGGAACCAGCTGTACAGGAGAACATATTTGTGCCATTGCTATATCTGATAAGGGGTTAATATCCAAAATTTATAATTACCTAATAAAATCCAACACCAGGAAGACAAACAATCCAATTTAAAAAATGGGGAAAGGACCTGAATGGACACTCTTAAGGAAGACATACAAATGGCCAGTACACATGTAAAAAATGCTTAAGGTCCCTGATCATAAGATAGATACAAATTAAAACCACAATTAAATACCACCTCAGGCCTGTCAGATGGTTGTTATCAATGAATCAACAAACATCAAGTGATGGTTAGGATATGGAGAAAAGGGAATCCTAGTACATTGATAATGGGAATGGAATGCATAGTGGTACGGCCATTGTGGAAAACATAGTTTCCTCATAAAAATTAAAAAGGGAAATGCCTTTTGACTCAGCATTCCCAGTTTTAGGACTATATCCTAAGAATCCCAAAACACCAATTCAAAAGAATATATGCACCCTACATTCATAGCAGTTTTTTTTTCAATAGCCAAGATCTGGAAACAGCTCAAATACTCATCAGTAGATAAATGGTTTTAAAAGTTGAGGTACATTCACACAATGCACTATTTTTTTTTAGAGGTGGGGGAAAACCTTACCTCTTGCAACAGCATTGATGGACCTGGACTAGGATTATTATGCTATGTGAAATAAGCCAGTCAGTGAAAGATAAATAGTGTATGATCTCACTTATATGTAGAATTTAATGAACAAAATAACTGAGGAACAAAATAGAAACAGACATAAATACATAGAACAGACTGACAGCTGTCAGAGGGGCAGGGACTGTGGGGGCTGGATGAAAGAATGTGAAGGGGTTAGCCAAAGAACATATATGCATAACCTGTAAGCACACACAACCATGTGGTGATGGCCAGAGAGAAGGGGTTTGAGGGCAGAAGGGAGGTGGGCAAATGGATATAGCTGGGGACATCTGTAATTATGTAAACAATAAAAATAAGTATGTTAATCATGTTGAAATGAATAAAAGATTTGTATGGTCTAACTTTATTTGACATATAATAGTATTTAATGAAAAGCCCAATCTATGCCTATAGATGACCCATGAATAATACAGTTTTGAGCTGCATGGGTCCACTTATATGCAATTTGTTTCTATAAATAAATTGGAAAACTTTTTGGAGATTTGCAACAGTTTGAAAAAACTTACATACAAACGTTATGCTCTAGCTTACTTTATTGTAAGAATACAATGTATAATGTAACACACAAAATGCATGTTAATCAACTTGTTATGACACCAGTCGAGGACAATAAATGAGTAATAGACCCCTTTTAGTTAAAGTTTGAAAAGTTTATTTATTTATACAGAAAGGATTAAAATGTTGGTAAAGGCATTTTTAATCAGTCATGAAAAACTTAGATATTAGGAAATATAAAAGCATTTGGGAATATACTGTATTTCTATATAGATTATTGACTTATTAACAAATCTCAATAGATTATATATTAACAATTATATAATAAATGAAAATATTCTCTGAACTAATATATTGTCCGTGTTCACCTTCTTTCAGTTCTTTAAATGTACTCTGCTGTTTTTCATATCTAGGACTTTGCCAGGGCTATGACATTTACTGAGAAGACTCTTAGTCACCCTCCTTCCTTATCCCATATTATGCTTTCTGTAAATTTATTGCCAAAGTACTTAGGACATTCTAGTATTAATTAATGTTCATCTTATTACTGTTTTCCTATAGTCACATATTGTTTTGTTTAAAAGTGATACTATATCTTCCTCATGTGTAAAATGTTCAGAAGTTATTAATAAAATTCAGTTTTCTGATGACTAAGATGGGTGTGGACTCGTGTAATTAAAATATACCCCTCAAGTGATTTTTGTTAGTAATTTAAGGGAAAAGAAAATGAAAGACATAAATAGACAAGTTCTAGAGAAGACGGGGTACAGATCATTGTAGTATTAGTGAGTATTCTGTATATATCCAGTATTCTGGTAGGCACAGAGCAAAACACAAAAGAGTTATAAAGCTAGCTGCCCAAGAAACTCACTGTCAAATCAGAAGAGAGAAGAGGACTGAGATTAGCCAAAAAGGAGCTTTGAACCTGGAAGGTTTAAGCCACTATAATTTATTTTTCCCTATTTCAGTTCCAGTGTGCACTTACTGAACATCATTTGTGTAAATAATAGATCAGTAGTGAGTGTGAAAGGGGAGTGGTGTGTCCAGGAAAGTATTTTACCTAAGTCAGAGCAGTACCTTAAGGAAAGCTACGAGGTCTGTCTGAAAAAAGTCCAACCATTATTAATATAAGGAGAACAGTTTACATGAAATCATTGTAACCTGCCAGCCAAGGAGAATGGACTGGAATGCCCATGCATGAACAATGATGCCTTCACTGTACTAGTCAGTGGGGGCAGTAGATGCTGTTCAGTGAGCATGTTTACTGTGTGGCTGTTGCATTCATTCAAAATGACTGAGCAAGTAGAGCAAGGAATCTGCATCCAAATTTGTATTAAGCTTGAACATTCCTCCACTGAAGCTGTTCTGATGATTCAAAAGGCCACAGCTATGGGCAACTGTGATTGGCAACTTCATCCCAACAGTGTGCCTGCTCATGCATTGCATTTCGTGCAGAGATTTTTGGTGAAACATCAAATCACCCAGGTGACTCAGCACCCGCTACAGTTCATATTTGGCACCTTGTGACTTCTGGCTTTGTCCGAAACTAAAATCACCTTTGAAAGGGAAGAGATTTCAGATCATTGATAAGATTCAAGAACATATGGCCAGACAGATGATGGCAATTGGGAGAACTGCGTGAGGTCCCAAGATGCCTACTCTGAAGGAGACTGAGGCATCACTGTCCTCTGTATAGTGTTTCTTATTTCCTGTATCTTCAATAAATATCTGTAATTTTCATATTACATGGCTAGATACCTTCTGGACGGATCTCATGTCTAAGATGAAAGTGTGGTTTTGGATTTCATAGCTGACACGTTCTGTGTCAAGGTTACTATATTGACCTTGGTATCTGTGTTAACTAATATGTCATCTTCATCCATTCTTTTTGGGACACAATGCCTCGCCATGAGTAGGAGAACAGTATGCTAGTTTAGAGATTTATCCTGATTCTGCCGTTTACTTTATAGCTTTCATATCTAATGTAGTATCCATTCTTCAGTTATTGTGAGGAATAACTACATAATCCATGTAAAATGATTAATTAGTACAGTGCCTTGCACATAATAAGTGTTCAGTGAAAGGTTAGCAATAAGTATTTCAACATTGTCTCTATCAGCATTTGGGTCAAGATCTAGATCCTATTGGCTGGGCTGCAGACTCCTACCCTTAGCAATATTTTATCCATTTTTGTTCTTTCCGCACTTTTCACTCATAAATATATTTCTCAAAGCAGAACTATTTACTAGATATGGTATGTTTTGTCTTTATGAAAGTACAGCTTTACATGATCTTTTGCCCACCTGTCTCTGATCTTATCTTCTGCCATAGTGCTCCTTGAACACACAAAGCTTATTCTCATCTTTACCTCTTGTTTAGCATACTCTTTCTCCTGAGAGCCTCATGGCTCAGTAGCTGTACTTCATTTCGTTTCCTTAATGTCACCTCTTTATCAAGGCCTTTCCTGACCGTCCTGTCTAAAACATTACTCCATATCAGTTTCTTATCCTACTTTGTCTGGAGTCAGATGTTCTACCATTACGCCACGAGATCTATTATCCTCCTTTGTATTTCTTCTTGTCACTTCTCACTCTCTTACATTATTTTACACATTTATTCATTAATTATAACATTATTCTGGAGGAGCTAAGTTGGGGCATAATACATTGCTGTTATTTTTTCTGTTAGGAAAATGCTTCCTGTGGAAAGATGATGGAGAAGTTGTCTCTTCGTAAACAGCGCTTCATGCAGTTTTCTTCACTGGAACATGAAGGAGAATATTACATGACACCACGAGACTTCCTCTTTTCAGTAATGTTTGAGCACATAGAACGTGAGTTTTTAATTTAAAAAAACATACTGGAGCTGAAAAACCACTGTTTTTCATAATTGGTACACAGGTTTTCTTCATTTTAATTATCATTCCTCATGCCATGCATTTTCTTATTGTTACACAGGTTTTCTTCATTTTAATTATCATTCCTCATGCCATGCATTTTCTTATTGTTTAGATGTTTCAGTCATTGTGACACAAGTACAGTTGAACTTTTACACATGTATTTATCTAAGAAATAGTTGTTTTGTGTATGGGTTTTTCTAAAGAGAAGAAGGAAAAATAGTTAAGTTTTTAATGTCACCAGATGATTTATTAATAGAATGATTATTTTATCTGGCATATTAGTGTTTGGTGGTATTAATGTTTTAAATTGGGCAAAAAAAAAGAAACCAGAGCAATTAAGAGGGTCACATAATGGAGTCATGAGGCCATCAGTTAAAAGAAAAACAATAGAATAAGAAGGAGAAATCCAAAAGCTATAATTCCATAAACTTCCAACTCTCTGTTACTTCAAATGATATCAGAAATTCTTCATTTTATTATCTAAACTAGTCTCTTTTACTTTGCAGAAAGTCGATACAGCCCCATCCTCTGGGCCTTATATTGCAGGACTGTTCTATGACAATTTGACAATTTCTTGGCTTCCTGACACTTTCTGAAGTGTGGTAGAGTACTGCCCTGTGGGTAGCTATGTATGGGACCAGGGAAAATAGGCTAAGATAAGGTACTCAGACCCCAAGAGCAATTTATGTCCCAGGGCATTCTTGAAAATAACAAGCAGCCAGCTGGCAGTTAATGGAGCTTAACACCTTGATGTGGTCAAGGAAGGAGACCAAGAGACTGCCAAACTAGTGTCAACCCCATGACTGGGCATTTCCAAAGTTGTACTTCCCTGAGAAACAACATCAGAGGAACCAACAATAGCCAAACACTAAACAAGTGATCAAGCAAATAGGAAGTCCTGTGGTAAGGGGGAAGCTAGTTCCCAAAGTTGCTACTATATATTATCTCAAATGTCTAGTTTCCAAAAACAATGAGACATGAAAAGAAACAGCATAGTACTGCTCCACTAGACAAAACAGTCAACAGAAACTGCTCGTGAGTACATCCAGACCTCAGACTGAACAGAAAAAAAAAAACATTTAAAATATCATTATATATATCCTCAGAGAACTAAATCATTATTAGTGATGAAAAATAAACTACAATGATGTCACATCAAATAAATAATATCAAATAAAAGATAGAACTTATTTTAAAAGAACGAAATAGAAATTCTAAAATAACTGAAATGAAAATTTCACTAAAGGAGCTCAACAGTAGATTAGAAATGTCAAAAAAGAGTGCCAGTGGGTGTAAAGACATATTGATAAAGATTATGCAATCTGAAGAACAGAGAAGAAAAAGACTGAAGAAAAATGAAGTCTCAGAAAATGTGGGACACCATTAAATACGGTATACCAACATATACTTAATGGAAGTACCAGGAGAGGAGAGAGAGAAGGGAGCAGGAAAAAATATTAGAAGAAGGGAGCGGGAAAAAAATATTAGAAGCTGAAAACTTTAAACTTTGTTGACAAACACTGATTTACATATATCCAGCAAGGTCACCAATTTCCAAGTATGATAAACATAAAGAGATCTACTAACAGACACATCCTAGTAAAACTACTGAAATCAAAGACAAGGAGAAATCTTGACAGCAGCCAAAAAAATAGAAATGACTTTTCACTTATTAGGGACCCATTTAACATTATGGCTGACTCAGCAGAAACAAAGAGGACAGAAGGCAGTGGAATAGCATACTTAAACAGCTCAAAGAGAAGACTTCCGGCCAAGATGGAGGTGTAGGTAGATATACTTTCCTCCTCATACAACCAAAAGGACAACAGCAAATTTAAAAACAAAAAACAACCAGAACTGCCAGAAAATCAAACTGGATGGAAGTCTGACAACCAAGGAGTTAAAGAAGAAACACTGATCCGGACTGGTAGCAAAGGCAGAGATGGGCATCCAGGCAGGGAGGAGGTGTGGCACGACAGCGGCTGGAAGACCAGGCGGTCGCACATTCATGTACAGATAAATCGGGAGGGACAACTGGGGAGCAAGACAGACCACGCAACCCAGGGTTTCAGTGTGGGAAAAGAAAGCTTGAAAACCTCTGACTATAAAAACCAGTGGGGGTTGTGGCAGCGGGAGAAACTGCCAAATTCACAGGAGAGTTCATTGGAGGGACCCACAGGGTCGTAGAATATTCACAAACCCACCCACCCGGAAATGAGCACCAGAAGGACCCAATTTGTTTGTTAGTAACAGGGACAGTGACTGACAACCAGCAGAGACACGAGAAAGCAGCATTGTTCCCTCCTGACCCCTCCTCCACATACAGCACCACAACAAAGCAAAGTGGGTTGCCCTACCCCAACTAATACCTAAGACTCCGCCCCTTACAACACTACAGATGTGCCAAGACAAAGAAATATGGCCCAAGTGAAAGAACAGTTCAGCCCTGGCTGGTGTAGCTCAGTGGATTGAGTGCAGGCCCACTAAACAAAGGGCCACTGATTCAGTTCCCAGTGGGGACACATGCCTGGGTTGCCAGCCAGGTCCCCAGTAGAGGGAGTGCGAGGGGCAACCACACATCAATATTTCTCTCCTTCTCTTTCTCTCTCTCTTTCTAAAAATAAATAAGTAAAATAAAAATAAAGGGAGGGAGGCAGAGAGAGAGAGAGAAAGAGAAAGGAGGGAAGGAAGGAAGGGACGGAGGGAGGGAGGGGAAAGAAAGAAAAAAATAGATCAAGACTCCAGAAAAAGAACTAAGCGATGAAGAGAGAGACAACCTATCAGATGCAGAGTTCAAAACACTGGCAATCAGGATGCTCACAGACATGGTTGAGTAGAGTCACAAAATAGAGGAAAGAGTGAAGGCTATTAAAAGTAAAATAAAGAGAAATATACAGGGAATTAACAGTGAAAGGTAGGAAACCAAGACTCAATAATTTGGAAGCAGAAGGAAGAAATAAACATTCAACCACAACAGAATGAAGAAACAAGAATTTTTTTAAAAAATGAGAAAGCTTAGGAACCTCTGGAACAACTATAAACATTCCAACATCCGAATCATGGGGGTGCCAGAAGGAGAAGAGAAACAACAAGAAATTGAAAACTTATTTGAAAATGTAATGAAGTAGCACTTCCCTACTATGGCAAAGCAAACAAACTTCCAGAAAGTCCAAGAAGCTCAGACAGTCCCAAAGAAACTGGACCCAAGGAAGCACACACCAAGGCACATCAGAATTAAAATACCTAAGGTTAAGATAAGGAGAGTATCTTAAAAGCAGCAAAAGAAGACAGTTACCTACAAAGGGGTTCCCATAAGACTGTCAGTTGATTTCTCAAAAGAAATCTTGCAGGCAAGAAGGGGCTGGAAAGAAGTATTCAGAGTCTTAAAAGCAAGGACCTACATCCAAGATTACTCTATCCAGGAAAGCTATCATTTAGAATGGAAGGGCAGATAAAGGGTGCTTCCCAGATAAGATGAAGTTAAAGGAGTTCATCATCATCAAACCCTTATTATATGCAATTTAAAGGGAGTTACCTAAGGAAAAAAGATTATCAAAACTATGAACAGTAAAATGAGAACAAACTTACAACTATCAACAACTGAACCTAAAAAATAACAAAAACAAAGCAAGCGACTAGAACAGGAACAGAATGAAAGAAATGGAGATCACATGGAGGGTCATCAGCAGGGAGGTGGAGCGGGGAGAATGGGGGAAAAGATACAGGGAATAAGAAGCATAAGTAGTAGGTGCAAAATAGGGAGATTATGAATAGTATGGGAAATGGAGAAGCCGAAGAACTTATATGTGCAACCCATGGACATGAATTAAGGCAGGGGAAAATTGAGAGGGTGCTAGATGGAGGGGGAGAAAAAAAAATGGGACAACTATAATAGCATAATCAGTAAAATATACTTAATAATAATAATAAATTGCTGAAAGAGAAAGACTGTCAACCAAGAATCCTATATTCAACAAAGCTGTCTTTCAAAATTGAAGGTGAAATAAGACTTTTTAGATAAACA
>PVKM010021008.1:0-22922 GCA_004027735.1 Carollia perspicillata
ACCAGATTCATGGACAGACTCCATCGTCATCCCTTCCCGCTGGCCAGTGGCGGCCTAAGAACGGTGATGGGCCCAGCTCTGGCCAGTGTATCCAGAGCTGATGACAGCTGGGTCTGTTAGGGAAGGTTCTCGTGCACCTAAGGAGATGCACCCCTTTCTGCCTTTGGAGAAATTTCTAGAGCCAGTGTATCCTGGTTCATACCTGTCCAAGGAGAACGCACACACCTGGAGAAGAGCCAAACAGAGGGAGCTTTGAGAGAAGCAGAGCAGATCCCTCAGCAGAAGGTGCTGGAAGCTGCCTTCTCTGGGCCTCTGCTGACCAGTGGTCCACCACCTCACTGTGGAAACCACTTTGAACTTCACCTTGCTGTTGCTTGTGCCTGAGATCATGCTAACCGATAACAGCTGCACTGAACATTCATTCTTTGATGCGGTGTCCAAAGGAGGGCAAAGGGTGTCAGCGTTGTTTAACAACCTGGATGGTTAGCGACGGCCAACGCCAGCCATGCAGGTTGAGCTCGAGAACCCAGAGGCAACTTGGAAAAGGGGGGAAGCTGAGCACAGGCTGAGAGAGACCTGGGTTCAAGACCCAGCGCAGCTCTCAGCAGCTCTGGGGTCCCGGCCCGTGACCGACCCTCTCTGAGCTTCTGTTTTTCCACACGGTCCCAGGGCCTCCCTCGCCAAGCTGCGGGAATTTGGCATGTAAAGTGCCAACCCATGGATGACATTCGGTGGCCAGAAATGACTTTTTAGCTGAAATGACTTGGGTAGAAAGAATGCATCAGCTTCTTCAATGCGTGGAGTCTTGAGACTCCAATTAACCAGATCTCCCTCCCTCCCCTGTCCCCACAGCTTGTGGAGGTGGTGTCATGTCTAAGATTCCACGCCCACACCGCAGCCGGCCCAGACTCTCCATTATTCATATTCTGCAGTAATGGGCTCGTTACGCATTACCGCCCAGCTCTGGGGAGGCTGCAATGGGACCAGAGACCGCTTCTCTGGGGGTTATTTCCTTCCTCGAGCGGCTTACACTTTGTGGAGGGGATGCCAAGACATCCAGTGAGGCACTCAGATCCTTTTTGGAAGGAGACAGGACATAAATTATTAGTGAGTAAATAAATAAATAACCATTTGATTCTGTCAATTTAGGGGGAAATGGTATCAGTCAACCCAGAGTTGGCTGTTGTGCAGACACCATGATTGACTGAACTATGAATGTTTTTTTTGGGGGGGGAAGCAGAAGGCACACTGCTTTGAGCTGCTCTCTGACAAGGACGTTTCAGGAACAAAACTTAGAAAAGAAGACGAAGGAGCCGGTCCACACGATGGCCTCATTCCCACTCCGACCATTGACCAAGGCATCACGCGTTAGGCAGGGAGTGGGCACAGAGAGGGAGCCGATGAAATAGTTGGGTCTCTCGCTCTCATAAAAAATTAAAATTCGGCATCCTATCGATGTTTTTTGTCTCAGTGCAAATTATTGCTTTTTCCACGACCTTCATTCTAATATTAAACGTGAAAATCCTGTGTTCAAAGAAGAGTTTGGTGCCCATCTATGAAAGGGGTGCTCACGTGTTGAGTGGATGATTTAGCGTCTTCCTGTGGATTTAAAAAAGAAAACTGATAAGGGCTTCATTTCCCCATTTCCCACTAACGTATAATCGCATACACACAGTTCACCCTCTTGGGAGCATAGTTCTGTGAGTCTGGGCAAATGCGGACCTTGTGTTATACCACCACGAAGACGGAGGTTTCTATCCGGTGAAAGACAGCCCCGTGGCCCTTCGTCGACAGCCCCCTCCTCCTTCCCCGGCCCCTGGTCACTTCCGATCTGTTCCTGTGGCTGTAGTTTTTGCCTTGGCAAGAATGTTGTATACGTGGAATCATACGGCACTCTGTCTTTTGAGCCTGGCCGACTTTTCTTGGCATACCGACTTGGAGGTTCCTCTCTGTTTTCGTGTGAATGGACAGTGTGTTCCTTTTTTATCGATGAATGGTGGTCCCGTAATGAATTGGTGTGGCTCGTTTATTCACGCCCTGGTTGAGAGACACTTGGGTTGTTTCCAAGCGTTGGTGATTGGGAGGAAAGCCTCTATAAACACTCTCCTACAGGCTTTTATGTGGACATAAGTTTTTGTTTCATTCTGCTGTATACGTGGGGACTGAATCACGGCATAGTACGTGCAAGCTTGACTTTATAAGGAGCTGTCCAAGTGTCTTTCGGAGTGACGGCACCATTTCGTCTCCCCTCCACCGAGGCCAGGGAGTCCCATTCCCCCTGCCCCACGTCCTTGCCAGCACTTGGTGTTCTCATGTTTCCCCTTTAAATTTAACCATTCGGACAGGGGCGTCGCCGCGTCTCATCATGGTTTGAAGTGAGCAATTCCATGGGTTTAGCAGATTCACAGGGTTGTGTGACCATCAGCGAAAATGAAACTAAGAACATTTTTGTCACCTCAGAAATACCCCCTCATCAACAATCACGCCCTCTCAGTCCCAGGAGACCACCGACCACTCTCTGTCTCCTGAGCTTCGCCGATTCTGGGCAAGTCACGAGAATGGAATCGGGCGGCACGTGGCCGTTTGGTCTGGCTTCCTTCACCCAGCGCGGCTGTCCCAAGGTTCACCCGCATCGCAGCTGGTCTCGGCGCTCCCTTTCTTCTCGCGGCTGGACAGTGCTCCGGCGGGCGATGCGCCTCGTCTTTTATCCGGCCTCGGTCAGCACCCCTGCGGGTTGCTTGCCTCGCTTCCACTATGTCAAGTGATGCGGCTTGAGCATTCCCGGAGGAGCTTTTGTGTGGGCGCTGGTTTCCGTTCCTTTGGGCGTGTGCTCCGGGGCAGCCCCACCTGGTGACTTTTACCTCCCCCTCTTCCCTTATCGGGTGGTAATGAACCTATTACAATAACAGTGACCACGACGATGGTAAGATTAACCAACTCCTCCGAGCACTCGCTCCGCACCAGACGTTGTGCAGAGCGCCGTGGGCGTCAGTCAGTTCATCAGAACAAAGCAGGGCGGTGGGGTTGTTACCCCGCTTTACAGATGAGGGAGCCGGGGCGCAGTGATGCTGAGTCACCAGAGCAAGGTCGCAGTGCTAGAAAGGGTCACGCTGTGGCTGTCTCAGGGCTGGCTTCAGAGCCCCGCTCCCTGTGAGGCGGTGGCCCTACTGTGAGCTGGCCCCTTAGACCTACTCTGCACCTGCCCCCGGGGACAACGCCCCGTGCCTCCTGCCCCAGCCTCCTGCCCCGGCCTCCTGTGATCGCTCCCCGCACAAAAGTGAGCTCTAGGGAGCAGAAACTGGCTCTCTCATTTCTGTCTTCTGGCTACATTTCCCACACTGCCCGGCACGCAGTAGAGATTTGAAAACTGCTCATTTAATGGAGAGTATTTCCATTAAGCACACACAGCGTCCTGTCCCCTGCCCTGGCCATGTATTTTCTGAGGACAGACGGGTACAACTCACAGGGAGGCGCAGCTCTGGCCGGGAGGCAGGGGCCCTGGGCCTCGACGCGGCAGGTTTCTCAGGAAGGAAACGGTTTCCTTTTTTACGCTTTCCGATGTCTCTGAGTCCTACTGTGTTTAGTTCCAATAACCCCAAACACCGGCGCCAAGAAAGCGGAACGTCCGATCTCACACCCAGATGCGTGTGTGCAGGAGAGCGGTGAGCCGGTCCGTCCTGCACGGACAGAATAAAGGAACTGTGTAGGGACACGTGGACAAGGAGACACCGACACCCTCTGTCAGCGACCTGGAGAACTTCGAGCCTCTCTCCTAGCCCCACGATGGCTCTCCCCGTCTACCCAGAGCGGTAGGTGACAATGCTGGGCAGTAACTGACACTGTGCAGGTCCCCGAGGCCCCCGAGTTCACAGGATCCCCTCCCTGAAACAGCCATCCCGTGGATCCTCCTCCCGCAGGGCTGAAACGGGACAAGATCGGGCACAGGCTCCACCCCCTCTGCTCCCCAGACGCCGCCCGTGCTGCTGCCTCCGCCCCCGTGACACGATTCCCCTTCGTGCATCGCTGCCTCCAGGAAGCCTTCCCTGACCCCGGCATCTGGCCCTGTGTCCTTCTGTGCTCACTGAGCTTCTTGTCACCTCTGCCCCACCACAAACACTGTTTTCTGTCCAACCTCCCCAGTAGGTTGTGGGCTCTGGACTCAGACCCAGAGCAGGTCCCCAGAAGGGGGCATTCAGTGAGTGACTGAGCGGTGACACTCTGCTAGAGCAGCTGGATACGCCGCCCTGCAAGGGCGAAGGGAGTGGGACCAGGCAAGGACAGTGCACGTGGAGACATTCTGCACAGCGGTCTCCTGGCTGGCTTTAGACCAAAAAGGGAGAGTTTTTTCCTTCTTCTTCCTCTTCTTTTTTGTTTTGCTATCTCTTCCAGCCACTGAGCTGACCCCCAAGGCCACGGCACTCGCTCATTTCAGATGCTGCGGAGCCGGGGTCTCCCCACAGCCCCTCAGAGTCCTTCGGGCTTCTGCAGGAATGGGGAGCATGAGCCGGATGGAAACGTGCGTTCCGCGGGTTCTGTGGGTTGAGCAGATCACGGGACCAGTGACTGTGCAAATACTGTCAAACCGGGCATGTGTTTAAAAGGTTAGACCAAATATCTCCCGCCTTTTTCCTTGCGTTCTCTTTTTATAGTCCACTGCAAAACAACAATGGATAAAAGGGTGGAGAGAATGCATGCATATTTTCTTTTTCCTTTTTTTTTTTTTACCTTTCCCTAAGGAGCTTCTATGCTACCCACACTAATTGTAGGTTTTTCTGAAAATGCAGCATGAATCATTTATAAATAAAGAGACTTTAAAATCCCTAAAAGACTCCCCGAGGTATTCAGTATTTCAGCATAAAATAACTGTTAAATGGAGTTATTCTGAATTAGCTTTTACTGAAAAGTGGTGAAACTAAAGTTTTCTTTTCACTGTGACTGTTGCAATAATTCTTTTACACAGCCACCGGGATAATTGACAACTGATTTCCATAACCCAGGTTTCAGCAAAGCCATCCCCTGAAATGGCTCGTGCTTCTTAAGCAGGACCTCTGTGGCAGGCCAGGAGGGCAGCCAGCTCAGGGTCCCTGGTCGGAGACCTGAGATGACCGTCCAGGCGCGAACACGGACCGACATTGACGCACGGAGTAGGCAGGGGTGGGAGGGGGGAGCACAGAGCAGGGGCTTTGGGTTCAGACCAGCCAGAGTTGTGACCCCATCTCTGCTTCTTACCAGGTGTTTGACCCTGGGGGAGTTGGTTGCCTGATGTCTCTGACCCTCACGGATAGGAATAATTTTTGCTATGTAAATTTGTTAGGAAAATTTGAAATGATATTTTTAAACACCCAGAACAAAAAAGAAGGTCAAAATGGCAGCTATACTTAGTGAACAGTAACAATGGCGCTGCCATTTAAACGTCAAGTGGCAATTGAATGCACGCGTTAACGGTCACCTCGGTGTCTTGCCCCTTCTCTGCGCCACTGGCCATTGGGATGCCCTCCCTCCCCTCTCCTCCCCAGTGTCCTGTCCGTCTGACTGGTTCGTTTAGTCTGCAAACAATTCCAGAATGGGTGGTACGCTCTGTGCTCTGTGCAAGGGATTGGGGTCTGAAGGTAACTAGGACCATAGGGATTTAGTCTAAGGGGCGAAAGAAGGTGGGTGGGGAATATGTGCAGGACAGTGAGTGTGTGCAAGGTGTGACAATGACGCCGTGAAGGTGGAAAGGAAGCAGGGTCTGTTTCCCCCTGAGGGGTAGGTGGAGGGTGGGCAGTTGGGCCCCACCTTGAGCGGTGAGGGTTTTCCAGGTGGGCAGGGGGTGGGGTGCATGTTCTCTGAGGTCAGGGACTGTGTCTGTCTCATCTCCACCCCTGTCCGGTCCCCGCTGCTGGCCACGTGCCTGATTCACAGCAGGCTTTCTACGTGTTTTGCTGAGTGAATGAATGAGTTCCAGGCGGCAAACCCAGGGAGAACCAAGACTTGGAGGAGGAAGACTAGTGCGGTGACTGGGGTGCCGGGGACAGCCAGTGGTGGCCAAGTCAGGCTGGGGAGAGGCACGAGGGTGGAAAGAGTGACGGAGATGGGACAGGTCCAGGAGAGAAGGAACCTTTGGCGTCTGGTGAAGGGCAGTTGAGGCTCTCAAGCATTTTACTGAGTGAGGCCACATGGACTCTCCTACCTTTGGGCAAATCCTCTTTAGCAGGTTCAGAGGGAGAATTGGGAGGAGAAGGACCTGGAAGCTGGACGCGGACATGGCTTTAACGGGCGCCACTGAACGTGTGGGTCCCCTTTGCTCTCCCAGCTCAGTGTACAGTCAGAGGTCACTTCTGATTCTGGGTGTAAAATTATGCAGAAGAGATTCCCCTTCTGCGTCGCAGCTGATTGACAAATTGTCCTGTCACTCAAACGCTTTTTCAACTTATCATAAAGAATAAAAGAAAATTATCTGTTCAGTGCATATGGGAAAGCACGCGTGTTCATTAACCTTTCGACTGCTGAGCTCTGAAACTTGGGGCGCTTCAAGGAACAGGGGAGCCTCGAGGAATCCACGAGGAGGGAGCCTGGGGGGCCGGTATGTGCGTGCTGCTGTGTAGGCACCCCTCTGTGTTTGCACACACACGCAGCACACACATCTGGTCTCTGCAACGCATTTCAAAAACACAAAAACCCAAACACACCAAGCACATGCCCACACTCACAAGAGTACATGTATCTTGCAACGTGCGTAGCTGCTGCATAAGTTTACGCCTTCCACGAGTGTGTGCCCATAGACAGATGCGTGCGCGCCAATGTTTTACAATGGGCATGGGCCGCCAGCTGTTGGAGCGTGGGACCCGTCTCAAAACACGGCGTTTTTTGGAGAGCTTTGTAGCGTACCATCTATTTTCCAGTTCTGACGGAACGCAGCACAGCCTTCCCCGAGACGAGGTCTTGGTCAGGAAGGAAGGAAGCCTCAGATGGCGAATGTCCCCACGGAGGGTAGGCAGGCGTCCTTCCGTATCAGTTATTTCCGTTCCCATTGCACTGGCCTGCGTTTTCCGCAGAGGCAGAACCAATAGGATATGTATCTCTCTCCCTAGAGAGAAATTTGTGATAGGGTGTTGGCTCACGGGGTTATGGGGCTGAGGCGTCCCATTGTCTGCCATCTGTGAGCTGCAAACCCAGGGAAGACAGACAGCAGTGTAGTTCAAAGACCCGAGACCAGACCGCCGAGGACAGGAGACTAATGTCCCAGCCTCGAGGCAGGCAGAGCGGATTCACCTGCCTCCCCCTTTCGTTCTAGTCAGGCCCTCGACGGACTGGATGGCGCCTGCCCACATCAGGGAGGGCTGTCCGCTTTACTCTGCCCACCGATTCAAATGCCGGTCTTTTCAGAACCTCCCCCTCCCCCCCCTCACCCTGACGCACCTACAAATATTTAACCAGCTACCTGCACATGTGAGGATCGGGCGAGTCGACACGTCTGATTAGCCATCACAGCCATGAAATCTCATCACGACTCCTGTTCTTGACTACATGCCATGTGCCAAACACCGGCTTGGCCCTTTACCTCACAATGACTCTGTGAAATACGTGTTGTCCCATTTTACAGGTGGGACACCGAGGCTGTGAGAGGCAGGTCTGCGACTTGGCCAAGGCCACGGGAGGAGGGAGTAGCCGGGGTCCAACCCAGGCCTCTTCCACCCTAGAATCTATCTGAATGGCCTTCGTGTGTGTGTGTGTGTAACTCCTTTTGGCTTCGTTAACGGCTCACATGTTTGATCCCATGTCTTCCTCACACAAGTAGTGGGGAGGCGGGCCTTAGTAGTTCTTCCATTCAGGTATTTACTGAGCCGGGCACTGTTTTGGGGAAACAGCCAGCGAACAGAGCAAACGAGGTACCAGCCTCCTTCTAATAGGCAAGGGCCGAGCACGAACAAGTTAGTGGGGAGCCCTGCAGGTGAGAGTGTGCGGAAAGAAGAAGGAAGACCACGGGAGGGAGGAAAGTGCGTGGGGGATTCTTTGAGGGGGGATGTCAGAAAAAGTCTTGCCCATTGATTGACAAAGTGATCGTTGAGCAGAAACCCGGAAGAACAGATGAGCAAATGAGAAAAGGAATATTCGGGAGGTGAAGGGACCCGGCCAAGGTCACATGGTCTCCCAGCAGTGGGCAGGGCTCCAATCAGGGCCTGACCCTCACTGCAGCACCCGCCTCCCAGCACCTGTGCACTGAGCGGAAGGAGTTACCTGCTCCCCCTGAGCTCCGGGTGTGGACAGGAAGGTGGCCGGCTTCCCTCAGATGGGCCACATGCCCTCAGTTCCTGATGACAGGCCCAGGGGGGCTTTTCCTGGGGTACCACACCCTTATCTTTTCTTCCCAGCTGATCTTGGTCAGCCATGGGTCACCTCTGGCTGTAGAAAGCGAGGAAGTTAAGGCCACCCTGCAGCCCGGAAAAATGGGTCCCCCCATCTCACTTCCGTTTCCAAAGCCACCCCGCCCTTGCCTCACTGTTTAAAAGGTGTCTTCCTGCCAGTGGCTGAGCAGGTTGAAGTCTTTGAAACACTGAGTGTTCTACAAAATCCAAATAATTCCCTGCAAATCAAAGTACTTGGCATGCCGGCTGCAAAGCCTGAAGCTTTTTTTTTTCTCCTAAGGTAATCTCTAGAAAGTAGTTTGTACTCATGTTTCCACAGTGATTAAATATGCAAAGTAATTTCCATGATTTTCACTGGGTTCTGAACCAAATCAGATTCCGTTCTGCTCCTCTTTGTGCAAAGCCACTTATTGGATCAGATTCCAAAACAAATCCCCTGCATTTGGCGGATCATCATTTTAAAAGGGGGCTTGTTAAGGTAATCATTAAATTAAACCGCCCCTTTAAGAATATTTAGATCTGGTCCGCCAAGCGGAACGGTCTAATGGTTTTTAAATTAGAAGCTGTGCGATGCTGGTGAATTTTCTTTTGTGGGTCAAGTGGGTATTAACGAATGCTAGGACTGTTCTCTCTCTCTCTTGTCATCACCTTGAAACCTGCAAAGGAAAGCAGCGAGCGGGAAGAGCCCACGGAGAGGGGCAGGGGTACAGCAGGACTGGGCGCCCCTGGATGGCGGATCGGAGCAGAAGACAGGCTGGGAGCCAGCGCTGGGTGCTGCTCTTCCCCGTCCCTCTCCACCCGTCCTTGACCGTGGCCAAAGGCTGGGTCCTCTGGGAAGGGCAGCACCCGGCAGTGGAGGAGGCCCAGCGCTGCAGGCTTATGCTGCTTTTGGGTCAGCTAGATCCCCGGGGCCGGAAGAATTTTTGTTTTTTCCAAAACCTCCTCACCATCCGTCCTTCCCGGGAGGTTGGCAGTGAGTTCTGAGGGAAGCCAGAATCCAAAGTCCTTTGTCAGCACGTCTGTAGGATACTTGGTCGCCCTCAGCTATCGCACACTGCGTTTCCCCCTCTCCTACCGGGGCTGGTAGCTTCTTGGCAGCCCCTGGATCCCCAGCTAAGGTGGCCCAGCCGAACGGAGCTGCGTTTGTCTGTGACTAATTGAAGTGCAGTGTGAGCTGAGCTGCGGGGTCACCTGGAGAGATTTGCAGGCCCCGTGCCCGTGCAAACCCACCGGAGAGCCTGATGGAATGAACTCATCGGGGTGGGGGGGTGGGGGCAGCCTGGCCTTTTTTTTTTTTTAACTTTCCAGGTTATTATAATGTGCAGCCAGGTTTGAAAACTATTAGATTTAGGGGGGAAAATCCTCTCTCAAAGGCAAGTTTAAAAGGATAAGGGTCCTGGGTGGATGGGGCCTTCAGTCACATCAGAGGGTCAGCAAAATCCAGCCCGTGGGCCAGACACGCCCCGTGCTCGCACCTGTTTTTGTACGAGGTGTGAGCTAAGAATAGTTTCTGCTTTTCAGCGTGTTCAAATGGTTGGACAGAAATTCAAAGGAAGAATAAGATTTTGTGATACGTGAAACTGACACAAAATTCCAATTTCGGTGTCCCTAAGTAAAGTTTTATTGGCACACCGCCATGCTCATTTATCTGCGTGTCGTCTGCGGCTGCATTTGAGCCCCGGTGGCAGTGGTGTAGTTTGAACGGAGATCACGTGGGCTGCGGAGCCTGAAGTATTTACGAACCGATCCTCACGGCGAAAGTCTGCCGGCCCTCGGATTAGATCCTAGGAGAAGAGCCCATTGCAAGAAACTTCCTGTTGGTTGATGACATGTAAAGTGGAACCCGATTAAAATGACAAGCCCAAAGAAGCAAAGATTTAAAGAAAACAATAAAATTCAGCATTGCTGGGGTGCGGGGAGGGAAACTTTCACACACAGCCCGGGTCGGGGGCGGGCACTGGGGCGGCCTTCCGGGGAGACCTTCGGTGAGGACGTGTCAAGGACCTTAACAATGCCCACCTGCTTTGCTCGGTCCATCCCATTTCTAGAAATGGCTTCCTTGGAAGTTCGCGGTTGTACATGCAGTTTCATCCACCAGGATTTTATCGCGATGTTAGAGTCCGAAACGCAACACCAGCGAACACCAACGGCAGAGACAAAGCTCCCAACGGGAGGAGGGTGGACGAGCTGTGTTGTGTCCATGGACAGCTGCGAAACAAAGCGGCCGGAGACGGGATGGCGGGGCGGCAAGAGGCCTGTGGTGTGCGGGGCGAAGAATAAGCCGCCAAACTAAACTTATCATCCATGGAAGACTTTCACTTCGGCAAAAAACAATCTGTATACATAGAGAACACTGGAAAGATGCACCCGAAATGATCACAACCTCTAATCTGGGGTCATGAAGTTGTGGGAATTTACATCTTGTTCTGCTTTTTTATGTGTGTTCACTCTGTTTCCACAAGGGTCATTGGTTTTCGAAATAAATGCCTGGGGAGGAGACGAGACAGTTTGACTTGTTCACTTCGAATTGGGTTTTGTGTTCCTTGAACTGCCTGCCCTTGAAGTCCCTGAAATCTGTGTCGTGGTATTTCAACACGGCCTTCCGGATGAACCTGTGTATCGCATCACGGTGAGTGAGTGAAGCTTACCGAGAGGACTGGAAAATGTGTGAGATAACAGTAGTGATAATAATAATAATAATAATAATAATAATAATGATAATAATAATATCAGCAGCTTCCATTTATCGAGTGCTTGCTGTACGCCGGGGTTAAACAGACCCTTTCTAGGATTTATTTGATCATTGGAGAGTGCTAACAGTTAAGTACAGTGATCCCTATCTCTCGTAAGGAAACTGGGACTCAACTTACCCAAATCGTACAGGGTGTACGTGGTGGAACCCCAGTTGGTATCTGGTGGTTTTGCGCCTTTTCTTCTGCAGCCTGCTGCCGGCCTCCTGTCTTCAGGACAGACTTCTGACTTCTCAGTTCTGCAAATCACTCTCACGAACACACCTAAGCACAAGTGAGATCTCTCCACAGCTGAAGAGGGATCGTGAAGACCGCCTCTAAAGCGTATGCTTTTCCTGACTACTCATGCTCTTTGTCTCTCTAGAGCCTTCTGTTGTAATCCTGTGGCATGGGCTGAATTGTCTCCCTTCCCCCACCCCCCAGGTATGTGCAAGTCCTAACCACCAGTACCCCGGAACGGGTCCTCGTTTGGAAACAGGGTCTTTGCAAAGGAGGGCTTGTAAGATGAAGTCATACTGGATGGGGGGAGTCTCAAATCCAATGACTGGTGTCCCTGTAAGAAAAAGAGAGGACACAGACCTCAGGGAAGAGGGCCGCGTAATGACAGAGGCAGAGATTGGAGCGACGCTGCTACAGCCGTGGGGTGCCCAGGGTTGCCCAGAGCCACCGGAAGCTAGGAGGGGCCGACGAAGGTTTATCCCCTAGAGTCTTCAGAGGGAGCCTGGCTTGCCTGTGCTGGCTTCCAGAATGGTGAGAGGGTCCACACGCACTGTTTCAAGCCACCAAGTCTGTGGTTGTTTGTTACGGGGGCTCTCGGAGTGGAACACACCCTGATTCTAGAAATCCTGGCTCGCTGGGCCCCCAGCCCAGATGGACAGAAGCAGCTGCAGCGTGGGGAGGGGTCCTGAGCCTCCAGGATGTGCGCCTGCAGCCAGCGTGACTGCCAGGACCCCCCCCGGAACACAAGGGCGTGGCTGCGGGGACTGGCTGCAAACTGGGGAGCTCCCGGAGGGCTCCCAAGGCGGGGGAACACCAACTCACCGTGGCGTGCTTTCAAGTCGACAGGCAGCTTCGAAGAGATCACAGGTCTCATCTAATCCCATGGATATCAGTATTATTTTTATTTTTATTGAGGATTAAAAAACGGAAGAGCTTCCCTGAGGCAGATAAATTAGAGGGGTGAGCCCACCAAGCTGGACCGGTGATGCTATGACGCAGTTTGGTCCAACGCGCACTCGCTCATTTGGGACCTTGGTACCAAGACAAGAAGGGCACAGCCACGCCCTCCCTCGCCTGGGAGACGACAGATTGGCAGCACAGACAGATGTTCAAGCAGCCTTGATCTGTGAGGGGAGTAAGTAAGAGGTGAGGGGAAGGTGCGTGTGTGCGTGAGCGGGCGTCCGTCCAGTCTGGAGGTTCAGCCAGGAGGAGGTGGCTCCTGAGCCTGGTCTGGGAAGAGGGCTGGGAGTCAGGCTGGTGGAGGAGGGGGCGTGGGTGCTCGAATGTGTGGGTCCCGGGGCCCCTCTACACACTTATGTCACTGCAGACCCCAAGAGCTTTTGTTGCGTGGGTTTATAGCGCTATTTGCGATACTAGACATCACAACTGAGAAACTGAAAAAGTCCAGTTGGTTGGAAGTGACAATGATAAACCCAGTACATGTGGACATAAGTAACATATATATATATTTTCAGTGAGAAATAAGTCATTCCAAAACAAAACAACGCAGACCACAGAAAGGGGCCCTGTTCTGCGTTTCTGCAGGTCTCTGTGTTGGGAGAGAGCCGAGTCCTCTTCCACGGCTTCCATTCCATTGGTCGAGGTATGCGCCTTTGGCCGATATACCTGGGGAACATCTGGCCTCACATACACAAGAAGCAGGAAAAGGCAGGGCCCAGGGACCCTCAGAGGGGCTCTGAAGGACCCCAGGCATCCTCAGCCCGCAGTCTGAGACCTGCTATTGGAGGCGGAGGGAACAGCCTGGGGGCTAAGGCCGCGAGGCAGACCACGGCTCCCCAAGTGTGGGAGTCAGTCACGCACAGCTTGACCAGAGCCTCGAGGAAGGACCTCGAGTGGCAGGAAGAGCCCCGGAAGGGTTGGGCGGGCGGGTCCAGATGCCCGGTGGTCCGGGCCCCAGGCGGCAGGTGGGGGAAGGCAGCGGATGGCCAGCCTTGGAAGATGGTGGGATGATCTATTCCTGGGTGACATCCAGTGCGGAGCCCCAGTTGGTGCCCATGGCCCTGAGCCAACAAGACGCGGTTAATCACACAGAATGGGCTGTTTCAAGAACCGAGAAAATGTTTCCATTAAAATAATTAAAATCTTAAAACATTTGGGGATCAAAGGTAAATGTTTCAGTTTCCTAGAAAATCGACTCGGTGAAACAGTTCATTTTTCTCAGGATCCCAGGGAAAGAAGACGCTACCGTATTTTCTCTGTGTGGTGGGACGCGGGGAGGAAGCGTCCCGTAGGCAGGCAGACAGGATCCCAGGCCCTGGCTCGGCAGCTCTGTGACCTCAGGGGCAGCACTGAGGCTCCCGTGCCTCTGCTTCTCCATCCGTCATAAGCAAAGGACAGTCTCTACCATGGAGTTCAGAGGAGGTCCTGACCTGTCGTCGTCTGTCCTGTCCTCTGACCGCCGGTGTCTGTTTCCCACAGAGCACCCTGGACGGTGACCGTCCTCTCAGGGGTCTGGCCGACAGCATTTAGAGCCGGGTTCCCAGCCCGGCTGCACAACCTCTCGCTCTGTGTGGCTGGTCATTTGCTTCTGGGCAGCCTTTTCTGTGGTTGCCTACGAACCTCACACCACACGCCCCTGCGGAGTTCGTTCTGAAAACACTGGCACCAGAAGGTAGTGAACATCACCTGGGCTCACGGGGGTTTGGGAACGTCCTCCCCGGCCACCCACAGAGGGCTGTGATGCCCAAGGCGAAGACCCCCAGTGGAGAGCCGGCTCTAGCCACATATGTGCTCACCTGCCTTGGTGGTTTCCAGCTGCGGCCACCCCCAGTCTCTGCCGGGGTTTCATGGAAGCATCTCAGGGGCCCCCGGGAGCATGGATGAGAGTGGGGGGTCCCAGGAGGGACAGGGGGCGGGCTCCAGAGACCTGGCTCCCCACTGTATCCGCTGCAACTACACCTGGTGTGCTTCTCCGTGGGGATGGCACGTGGAGTTTGACAAAATACGCAGAAACACACAGACACACAGAAATACACAGAAACATCCACAGACATACATAGACACACACAGACACATACACACGGAGACACGCACAGGAATACAAAAGGACACACACACGTGCATTTGCAAAGCTTGACTTTCAGACCAGCTGGGTGGGTAGGAGGGAACCAGTGACTCCCGCCAGGGTCTCTCGGGCCACTGCCAGGAGAGGGGTGGGCAGCTTCCTTCAGCTGCAGGGTTCGAACCAGCAAAGCTGAAGTGCTCCCCAGACCAGCCTCAGTCTTAGTGGGGAGGACGCTGTGGGGGAGAGCGGGGACCCGGGCTCAAACCCCAGTCTGTCCCCGTTGGCCGTGGACGTGAGGCAGACCCTTGGGTTCTCCAAGCTGCCGTCTCCTCCTGAGCAAAACAACACTGAAACAATCGGGAGGATTTGACTGTGGAGACCAAAAATGAGATCCGGAGGGGAGGGAGGCTAGGGGACAGGGAGGAAGAGGCACAGGGATTAAGGAGTACAATTTGCTCACAAAATAGTGGCAGGAGTGTGAAGTACGGCATAGGGCCCCTAGTGATTAACACGGTCATGACCGTGTTTGGTGCCGGGCGGGTACTGGAAGTATCAGGAGGACACTGTTTAAAAGTGTATGATTGTCTAAGTACTATGCGGTACACCTGGAACCAATACCAAATAGTACTGAAAGCCAACTGTCACTGCAAAGGAAAACATAAATAAAAACAACAAACAAATGAGACCAGTCAGAAGAAGCATGTGGCGCATAATAGATGCTGAACTAACGTCAGCGGCCTGCCTCTGAGGTTCCGGAGGCGCCCGCTGAAGGGGAGCGTGCGTGTGAGTGTGTGCGTGTGTGTGGGGGTGCTACAGAGTGAGGGGGAATTTGTGCCTTTCTCTTGGTCTCAGGGAGGAGACTTGGCCGGGGGGCTGGCCAGGAGGGTCAGAGCACGCCAGACGCAGCCCAGCCCTCTGCCGCCCTCCTGCCTTTTCCGCCTTCTCCGCGGGCGTTCGATTGGTTATTAAGATGAAAACTCCTCTCTTGCTCACCCGCCGCGGCTGTTTCATTAGGTTTCGCATTCCTCTCAGTCTAAATGTTAGCTCTTGTCCCAGGCAGTGACTCATAATTTCTTTAATGTATATATGTCTATTGACATTATGATGGATGGTAACAGACTTCCGCTAAGGAGTGAAGCCGTCTTACGGGCCATTCCGACCTATTGGGAAAAGGGCAAGGATTAAATAACCAATTATAAGTGGATATTTACCTGATAGATTAGGATGGTGACTTTGGAGCAGTCTTGCTCTATTAGGTAAATGATCTGTGCTCCACGGAGGTTTATAAATATGTATTTCACTAAAAGACTTGAGTCTTGGCAATAATTAAAATGCATTTCATAGCATTCCATTAATAACTGAGCCTTCCTCTCGACTTTTCAGGAGAAAATGAGTTTAAAATAATGCTGCGGCTTGTCTTCTGGGGAATGTCAGCAAGGACTTCGGTGCGCCCCAAACGGCTGTCTCACCCTCGATCCCCGCCAACCCCCCCACCCCCGCCGGCCCCTGGTCCCTTATCACAGTTGGCTGTAGCATCTTCTCGGTGGCAGAGTGAGCAACACACATCGCCATTGGATCCTTACTCCATATGTGCAACTGGTCACAAACTCTTGTCCCCTCCCACCCCCACGTCAATATTTTTCTTGCCACCAGTGTTAGACGTCTATCCTGAAAATTGGCCTGTGCTATAGTTCTACTCAAGACACACTCTACGCCTCTAGGCTGCTTTGGGAGCATTTCCCAATGTATGTTCTTTGGAATGCCAACCCCATGGGCAGCTCTAAAAAAACAGGAACAGACGCTGTGGTTAAAATATCTGAGATGCGGTGCATCTTTCCTGTGCCCTCTTGGGGTTTCCAATGTGTACTCGAGCACCAAAGGCTCCGAGAAGTCCTGCGGTGTCTTCCAAGTTGACGTTGGTCACACCTAGTGACGTCTTATGGAGCTGCCAATCCAGGCTCCCAAGAGGAAGTCCTATTCCCTTAGCGGGGCTCAGGGAGCCCCTCCCAGCTCGCCTCCTGGCTGCCTTTCCAAGTCCACTTCTGGCTGCTCCCTGTCGTCCTGTCTCCGTTGCAGGCCCCTCTTCCATCTCAGACCGTGCAATGTCCCCACTTGTCCTTCCGTGGAAGGTTCTCCTCCACTTCCTCTTCTCCTTCACTTTGCAAACACTTATTTAGGCTTCAAGAGTCCACCCAAATATTACTCCCACCAGACGGCTAGCTCTGCACTCCCTCATCTTTGTCACATTAGCATTTGTGATGGTCCTCTGCCCTCCCACTAATTTTGTTTCAGCTCTTTGTATCAGAGCTACTTGCTTATTCTCTTTATCACACTGGAAGGACCAGGGGGAGGCGCTTCGTTCTTTTTCTACCTCTGCAGCCGAGGTAGCTCCCAGCACACCGCCATTCGCAGGCAACCAGTATTTGCTGAAGGGGCTTAGAGATCCACTCACCCAAAGTGAGTTCTTGCGGCTCTTTTTCCACGTTTGAGCTTTTTCTGCATGGCCATAGGAGTTACGTGAGCAACAGAACCCCAGGGAACACCGGATGCCTGGTTTCCTGGGCTCATCACCCCGAGGAGCACCTTGAGAGAGGGAGGGCGCAGCCTTCTCCCACTGCCCACCCCCCCCCCGACCACTGACGGAGGAAGCCAGTCGGCGCGTGGCTCAAGATGCCAATTTGATATACTGGTTTGAAAGGGCCATTGGTTAGTATTTGCACAGCGACGTTAACAGTATGCCCCCACTGCAGATACTTCTGACTCCGCACGTCTGAGAAAGTGCTTTCGGCCTCGGCTCCGTGGCAGTGGTATGGGGGTGAAGGCACTGCCGACGGTGCCTGGCCCCCCAGGAATAGAAGGTGCGTTACCTCCTCTCTGGAGACCATCCGGGCGGGCTGTGCCTTAAGTAAATGCAATGAACGCTGCCATCATGCAGGACGCCCGCTGCTGGGGCTTCCCGGGGCTCTGACCGAGGTGGAGCCGAGGCCCGATTATGGAGGGAGCCAGCAGGGAGGGTGACAGGGCAGGGTGGGGGGCCATGGATCTGCACCCTCGTGGGAGCCTGGTGGGCATGAAGACATGGCTCTCCAGGCCCATCGGTTTTACTGTCTATACACTGTTTGTATGTTTATGAAAGAGTCCCTTTAATCGGGGTGGGGGGAAATACCTGTAACATTTGAAATAACTACTAGATAGGCATCATATCCAGTTCTTTCTTTCTTTTGCGTATGAGTGTATGTGCATGTTAGTGTGTGGGTGTGAGTGTGTATGAGTGTGTGAGTGTGTCTATGTGGATGTGTGTGAGCATGTGAGTATGTGTGAGTATATGTATGCATGAGTGTGTTGGGTGTGTGTGAGTGTGTGTGTCTGGGCATGTGTGGGTGTGTGAGTGGGTGTGAAAGTCCGTGAGATTCAGCCCAGGCATCTCCCTCCAGGAAGCCTGAGGTGATGGTTCGAGTTAATCCTCTCATGATATCATTCTTTTTTTGTTTCACTGTGCCTTGTTTTTATTTATTGACTTGTGTTTCAACTACAGTTGACCGTCAGCGTTGTTCGGTGTCAGTTTCAGATGGGCAGCACAGTGGTTAGGAAGTCACGCACTTCACAGACCGGCCCCCCGACGTCTCAGCGCCCACCGGGCCCTGGACGTGGCGCTCGCCGCGGCTGCGTCCCGTGCTACCCCCTGCCCGCCGTGGCTGTTCTGCAGCCGCCTGTCTGTGCCGCTCAGTCCCCGCGCCTTTCCGCCCGGCCTCTTGACACCCCCCGCCCCCGACGCCCATCCGTCTGCTCTCTGCACCCACACGTCTGTTTCTGTTCTGTTTGTTCGTTCACCTGGTTCTTCGGAGCCCAGGTGTCAGGGCGAGAATGTTCTTTGTCTTTCTCTGGCCGACTGGTTCTGCTGAGCGCAGTGCCTTCAGGGTCCACCTGGGTCGTCACAAAAGGTAAGCTTTGCGTCCTTCTATGGCTGAGTAGTGTCCCACGGTGTCAGGGTGCCATGCTTTTTGAAAGGCTCACGTTTCCTTAACATGTTCGTGTACATCTGCCGTTAGGTGCTAAGCATCCCTGGGCCACGGGCCTGGCCTCCATCCTGTCCAGTGTCAAGGGCGGTGCCCGTGGAAGTTTACCTTTCTGTGAGACCCCTCTGAACACATCTGAGATGGGACCTTGGCCTTCAGGGGACGCGGGTCATTGGTCCTGCGTTTGAGGTACCTGGGCAAAAACAGAAGGCCGTCAGGCAGGGCGAGGCTTCTCTGGTGTCTCTGGTGCTACTGAAGGGGGAGGCCTGCACCCTCCCTCTGGCTTCCAGGTCCCACAGCCACATCCCCATGGGGCGTGGGGAAGCCCTGGCCTCTTGTATGAGCGCCTACTGTGTGCTGGCCCCCTTCGGCACAACAGCCCTGCTGAGCAGTCGCTAGGGCGGCCTTTTGACAGCCAGGCTGAAGTGTCCGTAGAAATAAAATGTCTGGCTGTCCTGAGGACGGGCTGCAGGAAGGGGTTGAGGTGGGGCTGGGTGGGAAAGAGCAGAGGGAAGCTCTGAGCGAGAGAAACGCCGTGGGGGGTCTTTGGAGAGATGAAGGGGACACCTGGGTGTGGTGGGAGGGGACAGTGGAAGGGAGAGGTCCCCGGCAAGGAGAGGCACACGGAGAGACACTCAGAGAAAAGACGCGTGTGACAAGGATTCGGCAGCAGCCTCTGCCGAGTGCGGAGCGCCGACCGGATCAGGGAGTGGAGGCCGGAGGAGGGCTGCTGGGGCGGCTCCGTTTCCTGGCGGGTTTGGGGCATCTCACTCTAGTTCTACTGAACATCGCTTAAAATCCTCACCCGAGGACACGCTTATTGATTTCAGAGAGAGGGGAGGGGAGGGAGGAAGGGAGGGAGAGAAATAGGGACCGGTTGCCTCTTGTACATGTCCTGACCAGGGACTGAACCCGCAGCCCGGGCATGTGCTCTGACTGGGGATCGAACCCGCGACCTTTCGGTTTATGGGATGGTACTCCAACCCAGTGAGCCACACTGTCCAGGGCTGAATGTTTTTAATGTCTCGCTTTATTGATTTTCAAAAAGAAAATACAACTTTCCAGGGAACTTGCAGTAATACTCACGTCGTTGGTGTCCTGGGGCTGCCCTAACAAAGGACCGCAGCCTCGGCGGCTCACGACAGCAGGACTGCACTCTCCTGCGATTCCGGAGGCTGGAGGTCTGAAACGCAGGTGTGGCGGGGCTGCGCCCCCTCCCAGGGCTCCAGGGGAGGCGTCTTCCGCCCCTTCCAGCTTCCGGTGGCTCCAGGGTGCCCAGGCCGAAGTCTTCACGCAGCCAGCTCCCCACCGAGTCTCCAGGGCACTTTCCTGTGTGTGAATGTGTCTCCACACTCCCCCTTCCGTAGAGACACCCCCGTGCTGGAGTGGGCCCACCCCATGACCTCATTTTAACGTGACTCGATTGGTGAAGACCTTCTCTCTGAAGAAGGTCACGGTCACGGGTACCAGGGGTCAGGACCTCAACATACGTTTTGGGCGGACGCAGTTCCATCCATAACAACACACATTCCAATTTCCAATTTCTTTTTTTTAGGCGAAGGTCAATATTATTTTCTCCGTGTTATTAAAATGGACAAAGAACTTCCTGTATACCTTTAAACTGAAAGGTACCCCCGAGATACCTTTTTTGTATCCCTCGAGAGTGTAATGTTTCCCTCAGTGGCTACTTTAAAAAGTCGGTGGGGAAATGCTGTGTTTTTCTGACGTCGCCTAGGTCGTATGGACCTTTTCAAATCCCGAGGGCAAAATCCTTCCCGTATTTTGACGTGGACTCAATGACGAGAATATCTTGTTTTATTCCCAATCAATAGCAGTGAGTCTAATAGTGTTATAGGTGAATTTGATAATACATTCTTAGTAGTACATGTTACATACAAGAACACCATTTTCTTCTCTGTTTGCTTTGGAACAAGTTGGAGGAAACACCCTTTCAAGTAGAACTTACATGTTTGTAAGTCACCAGCTTTCTTTTTCCCACCATAACTCTAAAATTCCCTAACTGTTTTCATGTTTCAATGTTCCATCACGATTCTAACATTCTATGATTGCGTTCATCCTGTAAGTACGAAACTCACTTACGTGCCTATAAGGAAAGTATCTGGAAGTCTGCGGGACCTGCGGGCCGTTCAAAGTGTCCCCAGGTGTGAATGCCCTGTCAGGGTTACTTACCTGTATTTTTAGGACCATAAGACGCACCTAGGTTTTCGAGGAGGAAAAGAGGGGGAAAAATTTTGAAGCAAAAAATGTGATAAAATATTTAATAACCCGTGACCCCGCTCCACCATTGCCCCCTACCCCCGCCCACAGCAAGCCAGTGAGCTACATTTGGACTATAAGACACACCCCCTTTCCCCCCAAATTTGGGAGGAAACATGCATCTTATAGTCCAAAAATACAGTGTATTTTTGGTTTATAGGGTGAACACATAAAAATACTGTGTTTTTATTGTGACGTGGCTGTGCTGCCAATGCTTCGGTAGCCTGGCGGAAAGTGGCACGTGGGGTGAGGTTGGTGACTAGATGTCTCTGTGGGTGTTTGGACAGGACCAGAGATGTCCACTAATGAATAATGTAACTTGGTCCTCATCTTGGGGGAAATTAGATTAAGTTTAAGAAACAAACCTATAGGCCAAGACAAGAAAATTGATTTCCCTAAGAAGGCTCCATTTGTAGAAGGATTACTCTTCCCTTTGATTTTTACATTAGGTTATTAAAATAGAAATTAGCCTTAATCAAATTGTGAAATGCCAAGTTAATGAATGATATGAACATTGAGAAAATGGTTTTCGTCATATCGCACTTCAAAAATAATGTCCGCCTCTGTCCGTGTTTGGGGAGAGCCCGAAGCCCAGGTCCCTGTTCCTGGGAGGATCCGCCTCTGTCTGGGCCCCCCCGGGGTTTGTGTGCCTGAATGGGGGGCAGGGGGGAGTGTATGTTCAAATTATTGGGTGCACCTGAGACTCCCGAATCAGCGATTTTGAGGGGCGGGTGGAGTCTAGGTCTCAGGACTATTAGCAGTTCTCCCTGGGGATGTTTGTGTACATGTAAGTTTGATGATCTCTTGCCTGAACACTTTGCAAACACTGTCACTCACCTGGTGGCAGGTACCTGGTAATGAGGAAAGGATACAAAAGCTCAGTCTCTTTAGAGCTGCCTCAAAGCCCTAAACCTCGTACATAACACCTGTCACATGACTCCGAATAGGGGACCCCAAGGACCCTCTGCCTCCCTTCTGCATCAAGGCACTGGCAAGCTCTTTGGAGGGTTCGCATTAGGACCGCAGACTGTGCTCCTGGAAAGGGGCCTTGTCCGTGCCCCCCCCCCCCCCGCTCATATTGACAGCCCCCCCTTCCTGGGACTCCAGCCAGCCCGAGTCTCCTGTGGGTCCTCTGGGCCAAACTATGGGGGTGTTGGGGGCAAATGCAGGGAAGACAGGGTGAGGGCTGGCGTTCAGCTTGACTCCTGCCCAGGGCTGCCACGTGAAATACAGGACACAGTGACATTTGAATTTCAGATACACACAACCAGTAATGTTTTAGCATATGTCTCCAATATGGCATGGGCGTACTTATCCCGAAATAGACTCAATGGAACCGGCATCTTGTACTTTGACTTGCTGAATCAACAGCCTTACAACCTGACATTTCTAGGGGGGAAGTGGGTCCTGCAAAAGCCCCTGCTGTAAGCCCCCACCGCCACGACCCTGGGGAAACAAAGTCAGTCCAGACTTGCGCTGCCAAGTAATTAGCCAAGGCCAAGTGCACGTCCTCTTGGAGCTGGAGTCCAGTTTTCACGTTTTGCAAACGTCTGGACCCTCATTTTCGTAGTCGCTTATGAGACAGCGGTCGTCACTAGGCCTCTACAACCTGTAGGTCTCTGAACGATTTTGACAGAAACCATTTCTACAGCTCCCCTTTCCTTTCACGACAGTCTCGGCTTCCGCTAATGCGAGGCTAAGTTGTGACTGATCCCTTTTCCCTCTGGTAGGGGTGTGGGTCGGCACCATGTTTGAGTCTCGGCCAAGCCTTCAATTAGAAGGTGGAGCTGAGTGAGCTGTTACCCAGACACGCTCTCCTCCGTGTCTCCCCCATCCCCCTCTCTGTCTCCTGGCCGTTCATCTCATCTCTCAAGGATATGACATTTAGCATTGCTGGAAAGAGGCTGTGTCCAGATCCATTTTGATCCGCCTCACCTCCCAGCCATTGCGAAAAGCTCCCTGAGGTTCGCCGTCACTTGCAAAGCTCGGCGGGGAAGGGGTGCAGCATGGGAAACGAACAGAACGGTAACCATCGTCATCATCTCAGGAAAGAGGTAGACAAGGGGACCAGCTGAAATAGTAGAGCCCAAATAATGTTATGAGTACTTTCCCCTTCATGCCCTGAAGACAAAAACATCATTATTACTGTTGAAACTTCAATATTGCACCAATTAAATTTCAGCGTAGGAATCAGAGCTTCTGGTCCGTCTGTGTTCCATTAAAAAAGGCAGTGTTTCCTCTGTTCCCTGAAGAATCATGGGCATAACTTTTCCTTCTTCCTCGTCTC
>PVKM010021009.1:0-22926 GCA_004027735.1 Carollia perspicillata
GCATCTCTGCTGTCTCTGGAATATTAATATCTCATTAGCTCCCAACAGCGAAATGACTCCTTGGAGATTGTTCTTTGCCATCACTTTTTGACACAAACCAAGCTGGCTGGCATCCCTCTTGACTCACAGCCCCTGTTTGTGTGAGCAAAGCAGGTTAGTCTCAGGACAGCCCTCAGCACTGGGTCTCCATCAGTACTTAGCAGAGGTAGCTAATATTTTATTCATCAGCTATAAATATGCCTTTTCTCCCATTAGGAAGTATCAGAACATAGTCCAGACTCAGGAAATCTCAGACTAGACACTAAGGAAGAGAGAAGCTATTTACTTCAGAAGAAGAAAAGGTTCCGACAGCTCAGTGTTTCTCAGATTCTGGTCCGTGGGTGGATCTCAGTAGCCTCCCACTTTCTCTCCTGAACTTTTTAATTTTGTGTTTGTGTTTTGATGATAGTCTTTAAAAGATAACTAAGCCTATTATGAATCTGGATGACCTCTTCCAACCTACTGCTTTGGAACACGTGTTTGTGTTTGTGTTTTTGATATTTCTACCCCATGCCGAGTGGGGAACACCCAAGCCTCCCTCCTAGGGCTGCAGACTGTGGGACTGCTTAGGCCCCGTGGGGGACAGCCAGGAAGAGAGAGGCTGTGGAAGTGGGGAATCACTGCCTTATCAGAGGCATTCAAGTAAAATAATGACATCGGAAGAATGACATGGCGGCCAAACAAAATGCATGTCCACTCCTAACTCGAGTAGTAATAAGTGCTCAAAAGGAAGCTGTTTTTAATGATTAGGGTAATACTTGGGGATTGAAATTGAGGAAGTATAGGATGGTCAAGAAAGACCTGTATGAGGTGGTGACGTTTGGGTTGAGACCTGAATTAAGGGGACCCAGTCATGGAAGGCCTAGGAGAAGAACATTCCGGGGGAGGGCACAGCTGGTGCCAACTCTCAAGGCAGAACCTGCTCCCTGCATTTAGGGAGCCAGACGGGAGGGAGCACAGCTGAAACAGTGCGCCAGGGGAATGGCAGTGAGGCTGTGAGTTGTGGAACGAATTGGAATTTTGCTCAAAATGCATTGGGAAGCCAGAAGAGAATTGTAAGCCACGAAAAGAGGAAGGTAGCCTAGGAAACCACTGGGACAACAACAAAACAATGATAATAACATTAAATTGGCAACCAATGCTTATGTAGTGTCTGTTCGAAGTACATATATGATGCTATTTATGACAAGAAGTAGATGAAGCCATCCCATTTCACGGATGAGGAAACTGAGTCTCAGAGAGGTGGAATAACTTGGCATGCTCGAGTTGGTAGAAATGGAGATAAATAAATCGGTGGATTCAAGTTATGTCTGGGAGGAGCGCCAGCAATGGCTGATCAGCTGTGGGGAATGAGATGTGAGAGAAAGATAGGAATCTAGAGAAACTTGTAGGTGGTTTGCTCTTTCTGTCATTGTTGATGTGAACCCATAGAGAGTGCTCAGTACAAGACAGACCCTTCCTGAAAGCTATTTGGGATGGTTTCTACTTAAAACAAAAGCAGCGTGTCCTTGTGCCTTTGTGCATGTAAGATCAGAATCTCTAAAGGCTGGTTTTTAAATTGTTTGTAACGGCGGAGCTCTTTCCTGAACGGCTGTGTTCTAGGTGACTGTGACTGGTGTGGACCTGCTCTGACTGACCAGCAGCAAAGCAGGCTCCTTGTATGCCTGACTCCCAGGATGAGAAAGGGGGCCCCCAGGACCCCGTGTGCTAAGTGGAATTGCTTTGGGGCAAAAGCGAGGAGAAGGAATTGTTTAAGCCTGTGCCTAATGAAGTTTTAGACTCAGAGCATTCGGGCGGTGTCAGCTTAAGCAGCTTCAGTAACTTATTATCCCTTTTTAATTGGACTTCAGGGACACAACAAGGTCACTGATTGGACTGCCTTTCAAAGGTAGGAGCAGTAGATTTACTTAGGGGTTTTCTCTTCTTTCGTGTTTTCAAACACTATTCCTTTTTTAAAAATCACCTAAAGATTCTGTTCATTGAGAATTTTCTACAGACAAAGACTGTACCCTATACTTAGGTCCGCTCTCTAATTGTAAAACTTTCAACTACAGCTACCCCATCCAGTGAGTAGACCTCTGACCATGAGGTCAAGTGATGTCATTCAGGGTAATGCAACTGGGTCAGCAGTACCAGGGACTGACCCGGTCAGCCTGGCTCCAGGGCACAGCCTCTCGCCCCCCACTCCCAGCTACCTTACTGAGGAGTCACGTGGGTTCTTCACCGCCGACAAAATTGGGCACGGTGTAGCAGACTCGGGGCCTACTCTGCAAATTGAGCCTGGACATTCTCCAGGCCAGTGTTCTCAGAGGCCTGCCTTAGAATTGCATTTTCTGTCTGCAGAAAGATCTGTGTGTGGGAGGCTGGCCAGGGTGGAGCTAAAGTACAGAAGCATTTGGGGCCAAACCTTGCTTTCTCTCTTTAGTGGCATTCTAATGATAAGCTGGAAAAAAGTCACAGTTTTAAGAACAAATCAGACAATTACAAGTTGCCTGTTTGGAGCCTGTTTTCGTGCATACAGAGGTGTGAGGAAAGGTTGCAGGGAAGCTAATCTTTGAGTATGGCCTTGTGCGGGGCATTGCTCCGTCCTTTACATCTGTCAGACTCATTTTCACCCCCTGACCATCTTAGGAGGGCAAAATTCATATTCCCTTTGGTAGGTGAGAAACCAAGGGCTCAGACCTGTCATGACTTTTCCTAAATTACAAGATAATACAGAGCTTGTCCAGGATGTGAACTCAGGATTCTATGTTTATAGAGATTTTTCAGCTATACTGTCCTGCCTCAGAATTTTTCCAACATGAAGGATTCAGGGAGATATCTGTTAGATTGTAAACTCCAGGAAAGAAGGGATTGTCCATCCTTTTCACCTTCATTTCCCCAGGAAGTTGACATGCAAGTAATAATTATTTAATGACTAATTAAGGGATAGGCCAATGGAGTGACAGATAAACAGATTGATGGGGAGAAGAACGTACAGCTAGAATGATACTACCTTCCATGAACTTCTATATGAATAAAGAAAACGTTCCAAGAATGTTATCTGTATATTTTGCATTGATGTGTACATGCAGTGTCCTAGTTTTCTAACAGTAAACAAAGCTAAATAATTAGGACAACCTGAGCTCTTTATTTGCCCTTGTGTACCAGCCAAGCAGTACTCCATGTGAAGATACGCACCCACATGAAATCCTCTCTTTCCTCTGCTCCTTCTTAGTCTGGTGTCCAGCAAGCGACACTCTGCCAGGAAGCTCGTCATTATTATTTTAGCTGCCACCGTTCTCTTTCCCTTCTTCTGCGGACTCAGTATACTTTGAATTCAATGTTTACTTAATCAAACTAACCACTGAGCACTTGACCTCCGTTTTACGTTTAGAACGAATTCAAACATTGCAAATTTTACCGGGGCCAGGAAGGTCCCAGGTGTTCTGGCTCCTCGTTACTCTCCCCTCCGTACTCCTCTCCCAGCCCCGCTCTCCCTTGACTCCTCTCTTCAGCCCACTGACTGGCATTCGGGCATCACCTCAGACACAGCAAGCACAGTCTCACCAAGCAGAGAGACTTGCCTTCTTTCCTATGCACAGAGTTGTCTTCTCCCACGCCTTTACCTGATGGCTCCTTCTCATCATGCAGGATTCATTCATTCATTCATTCATTCATTCATTCATTCATTCATTTGTACATTTATTTGTTCATTCATTCAATGAATATTCATTGAGCCCCAAGTATGTGCCAGACATTGTCCTGAATTATGGTAATGCAATAGATGACAAAACAAAGTCTCTCATGGAGTATACATTTTAGTCAGAAAGAAAAACAAGCAAGCAAATAATGGTAATACAAGGAAATGTTAAGTGTTTAAATGTTAGCCTCCCTGACTATATAGCTCCCGTTTCCTGTCTCAAGATACAGCCTATTCCATATAGAAGGGTGCTTTGTTCTCCTGTTAGTATTTGTTAATGCTGCAAATAATACCATATATTCTATGTGTTTTCTGTATTATTCAAGACCATGAGAGTCTTGAGCACAAGAGCCTTGTCTGTTATTTGCTTTTATATTCTGGAGCAGTGCCTGGTGCAAAGGAGGAGTTCAGTGAGAAAAAGAATGATGTGACATCCCTCCCTGTCTGTCTAGGATTTTATAGTATTTCTGTATCACAGGAGAATGAAGACAGCAGGAGCCTGTAATGTGCCAGACACTGTACTAGTCACGGGAGACACAGCAGTGAGTGATATACAAGATCCCAGAGCAGGAGAGAGAAAATTAAACTAATAAGAGCAACTAAATAATTTTAAAATTATGACAATGATTAAGAATGTTAGGAAATAGGTGGAGAGGAGGGCTACTTGGAGAAGGTAGCAGGGGAAGGACTTTCCTGAAGGCAACATCTAAGGTGAGACCTGACATAGAGGAAATGGGATGAGATCATGTGGCCCACCTCAAAGCAGATGCCCTGAAATTTGAAATGCATATATTTAAAAGATTGGCTTTAATGATGAAAATGAGGACTTGAGATCATTTTGTTTCATGCTAAATAAGTTGCCACCGAATTATTAAGAACCTGCTTCAGCCCTGGCTGGTGTAGTTCAGTGGATTGAGCACGAGCCTGTGAAGCAAAGGGTCGCCGGTTCGATTCCCAGTCAGGGCACATGCCTGGGTTGCAGGCTAGGTCCCCAGTAGGGGACACATGACAGGCAACCACACACTGATGTTTCTCTCTTTTTCCTTCCCTTCCCCTCTCTCTAAAAATAAATAAAATATTTTTTAAAAAAGAACCTGCTTTAGTGGTTGCATTAGTGGAAGTCAAATGATTTTAGAGCCATTCCTAAGTTCACCAATGGTTTCATTGATTTTGTCCTAACTTCAAAATACAGGTTAAATACTACTTACTGGTCTTTTTTTATAGGTAATGATTTCAGGCCCAGAGAAGTACAGTGATTTCCCCATCACATTTTTCCCATTCAAATGGCTAATGGAAGACTTGATCTGTCAAACTATTGGATTAGCCTAACAAAGTTTAGAAAAATATCATTCAAAACCCACTTGTAAGCTTCTTGGCCTTCATCCTCATCCTGTGCTTCATTATTTTCATTTCTCAGTTTCTTCTAGGTTCTAGAGTGGTCTGTGGTTAAGAGGCAAAGAGCAAGGAACTAAGAATCAGAAGGCCTGGTTTCCAGACCCACTCTGCTTCTTAACAAGAGTGCTGTCTTGGGCAAGTTGCTAAAGCTCTCCAAGCCTCCTTTTCCTCATCTGTAAATGCCTCAGAGTCTACTGAGGTGGTTAAATGCGATAATGCAGACAACAGTTAACATGAATGTAGTTTGTTCAAAGAGTGAATGAGTGTTTGAGTTTATAAATGAGGAACTCAGAGCTTCCCTACTTTTGCATCTTGAGCAGACACGATCTTCCTCATTAGCGTTTTGGTTATTGTTTTTTTCAGTCCTCTGGGGTCCTCTGTGCTATGCACTCCTCTGGCCTCCTTCTTCGATGACTTCCATTGCAGTGGGAGATGCTCATGCTGTGGTTGACTTTACCTGGTGCCTCCATTTTGGGAAATGCTATATCATGTAGTGGTTAAGACCCTAGATCCTGGAGTCAAACACTTGGCTTCCGATCACTGCCCTGCTACTTACCATTCTGTGACCTTGAGCTATGTCTCAGTTTTCTCATCTGAACATGGCAAGAATGACAGTATCTACTGTGAAGTAGGGTCCGATGAGGATGGAATGAATTGATACACGTAGTTGGAAGTGTTTGGCACTTGGTAAGAACTCAGTATCATTAGCTGTTGTTATTGTTTACATGTCCTCCTGTGAAGGCGCTCTCTGATTTGACAGTACAGCTTCAGAGTTAACCATGTTACTCCTGAAACTGAGGCCAGAGGAGGTGCCAAGTTCTGTGAATCAGATCGCTCTTTAACAACATCGACTTGGTCATTGTGCTAGATCCTCCAGAGAAGCAGAAGGAGATGCACATACCTGCACATACACATATGTATACACACATGCGTGTACATATATGTATATGCACACATGCAGAAATACAACTCAGACACACACATATATATCTTTGATTATCGAGAACATATCGTGTATATGAGGTATATTGGTTAATTATAAGCAATTGGCTCACATGATTATGGAGGTTGGGATGTCCCACGATCTGCCATCTGTGCACTGGAGACCCAGGAGAGCTGGTGTTGTGATTTAGCCTGGGTCCAAAGGCCCAAGAACAGGGGAGCCGATGGTGTAAATCCCAGCTCAGGGCCGGAAAAGATGAGGTGAGATGTCCAGCTCAACAGCGAGGCAGAAGGAAAGGAGCATATTCCTCCTTTATATTTGTTCTTTTCAGGCGGACCACTGATTCAAAAGCTGATCTCATCCAAAACACCCTCACAGGCACACCCGGAAATAATGTTCAATCTGGATGCCTATTGCCAGTCAAAATCATGCATAAAATTAACCTTCACAATCATTCTAGTTTTGTGACCCTTTATTGAAAGAACTGGGTTATAAATTTATAACTTAAAAAAACCCAACAACCCTAATGCCCTGGATTGAACAACATTGGCGGCATTGTATGTTCTTGTTTGTTGTTGTTGTTGTTGTTGTTGTTGTTATTGTAGAAGGCATAGTAGAAGCAGTGAGGTTATGATACATATGGTGGTAGGGTTGGGCTCAAATACACACATGCATGTACTCACATACATGTCTATGTGAATGCATATCTACATATATGTGATACACACCTATCGTAGACACAAATGTGTATCATATGTAAATGTGTATGATATATAAGAAAATCTGTGCACAAACATAGATGTGTGTGTATTACATAAAAATGGAGGAAGTAGGAGAGCTGGTGGCAGAGGTGGTAGAAGTTCAAGTTCAAGTGGTTCAAGTGGTAGAAGTGTGGAATGGTTGGAAATGTAGTAGTGGTGGTAGCGGTAGTCAACACTTTTTGCCAATTTCCACAAATGTTGACTACCGCTACCACCACTACTACATAATTTGTGTCAAGGAAGAAGAGACTTGAGGCCAGTTACCCATCCATGATCACAGGTGAAGCTGAGATTCAACCCGCATCTCTCTTTCCCAAACCTATGGCCCCTTATCACCAATCTGCCTGACTGCTTCCCTGATTCTTCATCTTTATTAATCATTTAAAGTGTAGAATATGGAAGTTTTTTACAAAAGATTTTACTGATTTATTTTTAGAGAGAGGGGAAGGAAGGAAGAAAGAGAGGGAGAGAAACATCTATGTGTGAGAGAAGCATCAGTCAGTTGCATCTTGCACACCCCTGACCAGGGGCCTGGCCCGCAACCCTGGCATGGGCGCTGACCAGGCATCAAACCAGCAACCTTTCAATCTGCAGGATAATGTCCAACCCACTGAGCCACGCCAGTCAAGGCAGAAGATGGGAGTTTTATTAGCTCATGAAAGGAGAACACTATTTAAAAAAATTTTGTGTGTATTTTTGTCAACCTGGCACAAATACATTTTGAGATCCACTTTAGATAGCATGAATGTAATTTTTTAAAGTTTAATCACCAGTCATTTAATTGAAGAGAAATATTTCTTAGGGTGAAGGCCTGGGAGGAGAATAGTCTTGTAAAAAGTATTTATTGGAAATAGGAATTTTGCCAGGTCGGGACTTTGGGACATTGAGGAATCACATGGTCCCATATTTGCCTGTCACCAAGAACTTGTAGAATGCCACGCACAGCAACTCCTGACTAAGCTACTTCTGTTCTTGTCTCCAAAATGTGTGTCCCATTGAAATAAGAAGTGGAAGAAGCTGGATTTTCAACTTAGGCCTACACCCCCCCCAATAAAATAAACCCCAAAGTGGAGCTATTACAGGTTTTGCTATTCAAGTCTCAATCTTTCTACTTAAAGAGCTTAATGTAAGCTCTTTAGATTTTCCAGAACTGTCTGGCAGTGAAACTTTTTAACCCACCCTCAAGTAATGTGATGCAGATGAAGGTGAGAAAGGAAATGTACCTGTCAGGTATTTCCCACATGTTAACTCGGTTATTCCTACAATGACCACATGAAGAAATTAAGGCTCTGAGAACCCAAATGACTGCTTCAGGCCACACATCCAAGTAGAGATGAATATGATGAATCTAAGTCCAGTGCCTAACATATGGTAATTGTTTGATCAAGTGAACAGATGTTTGGATGAGCTATGTGTCCCACTTCTCCAGTATGTACAGCCTAATACAGAAGTTGCCAAATTATTTTCCAAAGGAGAATACTGTGGCCCAAGGCTGGACATGACAAATGCTGGAGAACATGAGGAAGTCCCGAGTCCACGCTTTAGCCAGAGAGAACCCACTTGTTCAAAAATTCATTTTGAAGATAGATCTCCAAGGGCCCAAACACAGTGAAAAAGAATCTGCTTTTGTAAGCCATCTTTAACCCTTGCATTGCATTTACAGAGCTGTTGTTTCTTCTTGAACACAGATAATGTTGAAGATATTATCAAGATATCATGATAGTTCTGGCTAGTGTGGCTCAGTGGGTTGACCACTGGCATGTGAACCAAAGGATCACCATTAGGTTCCCAGTCGGGGCTCATGAGTACTTGAGAGGCAAACCGAACATTGATGTTTCTCCCCCTCTCTCGCTCCCTTTCCCTCACTCTAAAAATAAATAAATAAAATCTGTATTAAAAAATATGTCATAATAAACCATGTTTTATTATATAGCATTTAAATTACCAGAGGTTTTCTATAAGAAAATCAGGAAAGGTAGAGACCTGATCTTATGTCGGTGATGGAAAGAACTTTCCAAAATGCAAACCCCAAAGCTTATTTGAAAGTAAAACACTAAAAGCTCTGTCTTCCAATATAATGTTACTAGCACACTTTTATAGAAGGACTATGTGAAGAGGGAAAATATTTCAGTCAATAGCCACAATATACCTTTACAGTAGATTTTATTAGTATTGTTTTGTAGAGTAGGAAATTAAGGGTTAAGGGATCTATTGAATACTTTATCATTAGAAAGTAGAAGAGCTGGGATTCAGACTCAAATCTATCTGACCCCAAGCTCAAAGTCTATAATTCCACGTTCCCTCCCATTAGTGTCTACCGTACTGGAGATAGACTACAGGCTTAATAAATGTGGAAAGAAAGAAATTGAAGCATAGATATATTTAATTCATAGAGTTATTCCTTCCCTGCAATCCAAGTACTTTATATCAACCCACACTGCATTATATCAAGGCAGATCTCAAATCTGGTTTTAATGGACCAAGAAAAAGATAAAAGACATTCGCCAGTAGCAAAAAGGGAGGTTTAAATATATCTACAATGTCTTTTTTCCCTCTTAACATTAATCCTGAGTCTTCCTTTCTGTAAAGACAATTGATCTGAACATGCCTTTCTTTAACATTTGAGTGAAATTCTTTTTGATCAGCTGAAGTCAGGTATTTATTCATTTCTGACAAAAGTAGTACAAGAAATTGATTCGACGTCTTCTTTCAATTTTTCCACAAACTGTTTCTTATTAGTAAAGTTAATTACCATAGACCCACTAAGATTGTTAGGCCCTGGAGCATGAGATACATCGGATAGTCTGTAATTTAAGAAAGTTTCTTTTGATTACTTCCTACAGGAGTAAGGGAACAAAATAGTGAGGGGAAACATTGCTGGTGCACTAGAGTTTATTAATTTTCTTTCCTGCATACTTAACTATTCATATGTATTTAAAATTTTACAGAGCCATGAAAAAAGATAGCTGAAAAAATCCAAAATGGCCAAACAAAAGAGGGAAACAATTGGATGAAATGTGCTTAGGTTATAACAATAAACAGGGAGAAAAAAAGAAGAGACAACTCTAACCTTTTCATTGTCTAACAACTATTGGATATACCTATAAGTGGAAAAACAGGAAGAATACCAAAACGCTAAGACCTTACTTGTGTTAAGGTGGGAAAATTATGGTACTTTTTCTCCTCTTCCCTTTCCACCTCAGGTGTGACATGGCTATTTTGCATTTGCTGTGGGTACAGTTGGAGTCCCTTCCCTTTCACTCTCCCTTCCCAGAGGCAACTCCCGCTGTGAAGGCAGGAGTGTGCCCGTTTAGCGTATGTCTTCTGCTTTAGCTCCAAACCCACACATCTGTTGAAGATACAGCTTACATGTTTCTCTAAACGGCATCTCGTTTAATCCTTCTGCAACTTGATTTTTTTCCAGAGCTGTGTTTTCATATTGTCTGTTAATGTATGTGAAGTCTAGTTTATTCACTGTATTTACACATTGCCTGTATTTCTTTACTAAACATGTCAGCTCTTTCCCGTGTTCCCCGACTGAAGAACATTAAGATTGTTTCAGATTTTCGCCCTTTCAAATGCTGCTGCAGTAATCATCCTATGTATTTACAGGTGAATATGAGCAAGTTTCTCTAGTTGGTTGTTTTTGGTTGTTTGTTTGTTTTTTACCTAGAAGTGCTACACAAGAGTAATTAAACAACTTTAGTTTTACTAAACATTGAAAAATTATCCTCCAAAATATTTGTGCCAATTCTTACTCTCCAACCAGTGTGAAGAGTTCCTGTTTTCCATTTTCATGCTAAGTGAGATGTTTTTTCCAGCTGAGATTGTTACTAAACTGAAGGGTGCGAATCTAGTTCTCATTGTCTTGACTTTTATTTCCCTGTTTACTGTGAGGTTGTCGGCTTCCATGGTGTCCGCCATGTGCTTTTGCCCAGTTTTATATGGGTTTATTTGTCTTTCTATTTCAGGAATTTCCAATACAGTTCCTATATGAACTCCTTGTTCCACTTTGCTATTGTTAAATTTATTCGAGGTTAATCTAGTTAAGAAAGTTTTATCTAGTTGGAATGCTTTCTTGTATCTATTAGAACAATCTGGACAGGTTTTATTTCACTGACATTGTTTCAATATGATTAACTGCAGTAACAGAAATTCTGATGTTGAGTCATCCTTTAAGTATTGGGAATTTTTTCGTTGTTTTAGTTATTTTTATTACTGATTCATTTTTCCATTATTTTATTTGTGCTAAAATGTCTTAAGTGAGACTGGGCTATATTTTTATTTCATTAATTGGCCATATTGTGGTTTTCATAACAATATTATACTACCATTTAAAAATGAGTAATGCAGATTCCCTCTTTCTATTCTCTGGTACTGGTCATGAAACCTCGCTGATAAAACAATTAGGGGGAGGAAAAAGGGATGGGTGGGCGAAGTGTGGTCGGTAGGGGAAACGGTGGGTGTGTGTACTACTGATTCAAGACCTTAGGTGGTTTATTGGCCTATCAGCCTTTCTATTTCTTCTTCAATCATTGTGGTAATTTTATGTTCCTCTCTAAATTTGTTGATTTTCAAATTTATTGGCAGAGAAACGATCATAACATTTCCAGTTTTGTCCTCTTTCTTACCTCTAATTGATGTGTGTGTGTGTGTGTGTGTGTGTGTGTGTGTGTGTATAACTTTCTCATTCTATCCTCCTTACTATTAACTTTTCCTTTAATACTCTCCATCTTTTAATTTCTCTGTTCTACGCTCTGGGTAACTTCCTCAGATCTAACTAATTGACCAATTCTCTCTTCTGCTGCATCCAGTCTACTTTTCAACCTATACATGAATTTTTTTTTATTTCAAGAATGATATTTATGACTTCTATAACCTCTTCCTCATGTCTTCTAATATGCATTTTCTCTTATTATACACTTTAATGCCTTTTATCCCTCATTTCATTTCTTTGAACACATAAAACATACTTATATTAAAGTCACTTTCATGTCATTCTGCTATTTAATTCTCCCATAAGTTATATCTTCTGACTCTCCAGTGGCTTACCTTCTCATGGGGAATGCACTTGGATTAGAAGCTTGTTTTGAGTGGAAATCATTTCTTTTAGAAACCATGGGCATCACAGGTTGTGCAATCACGTTTACCAAATGATCTCACATTGGCTTTACTAGAGGGGAGACTTCAAGTCTGGACTTCAAGTAGCCTGATGGCTTTGCATCTCTGAAGTACCCAGACAGTGGGTGTTTAGAACCCACACCTGTGCTTTGGTGGTGGGTTTTCAAGGTTCTGAATTCTCACGGCCACTCTTACTTATGGCCACAGTCAGATAGCAGTCTTCCACGCTCAGTCCTGGGAGAGTGCATGGATATTTTTTAGAATTTGTTTTACAGATGAGATGGCATTTTGTGACTCTGGACTTTATGCTGATGGCTCAGTTTCAGCTTCCCACTCAGATGAGGCCCGTGGCTCAGACCCCTGACCCAGACACTGTATCCCAGCCGAACAGACCTAAGACCTTCATCTGGTTCCAATTTTCCTAAGTCCCCCTCCCCACGGCAGTTCTCATTTACATCTTTAATTGTGAGATTCCTCGCAATGTCACCTGGGGAGTTTTACCTTACTGGTTTGCAGATGAGTTATGAATTCTTTGTGTAATTCTTTGCACTGTTATATTTCATCCAGAATTTCTATGTAGTTAGAGTAGAGCTGGCATGACTTCCATATCTGCTGAGGTTACCATATTGGCCAGACATACCTATATTACCTCTCTAATAGGAAAAAATACAAAGAGTTTTACAATATATTTTAAGAAACATTTTATTTTAACTAGCCTTTTTTTCTCTATGCTTCTCAGTGCTGAATTTGAAGAACCGCATAATTATGAGACAACAATTTCATATCTGAGACACTCTGGCAACTCCATTAACCTGTGCACCGCAGAAGAAATGGCTGATTGTAAGTCTACTAAGCCAATTAATAATGAACCTCATAGGGAAAGAAAATGTGTCAAAAATGGTGTTTTCCTTCAGCTCACTGTAAGTTTAAACATTCACACCCACGCTGCTTTACAATGTAATTTCTTCTTTTGCTCTTTGTCTAGTCTCTCAAAAATATAAACAGGTCTCACTGGGCATCAGTGCTACCTCATGACTCCTAGTGCTGCCTTCTCTCTGCCTGCATCTGGTCTCCCCACCAATCCACTGCCATGCTTTGCCTCTGGTCACTGTGTGGGAGGGAAAATGAAAATATGGCGGTTCATTTTCCTTCCTTGTCCTCCTATAGAAACTTCATCTCTCTTCTTATGGTGTCCTTTTTTAGCTCCCCGGTAAGTCTGTGTGTGCAGAGGGCGATAACAGACCATGTGAATTAGGGTCCTGCGTTTAACCGAACAGGAGCACAGGATTCATTGAATGGATCTAACCACTGGGTCAGGGCTAAGTCTTCCTGCCCCAGGTATCTCCAGAAAAGCTCAGCCCCTTCTGCAAAAAAAGAGACCCTGTCAGGTAAGAAGATGAAGAAGCAAAGACTCACAGCATTTCTACAAGTTTCTCTGTCTTTGTTCTGCCTATAGGATCAGCCGATTCTCTACAAAAGGTACAGATGTAGGTGCCAGAATAAACACTACTGTTTCCCGAGCTCACACTGTGGGCCACGGTTCTGTGCTAAGTCCCCTGTGTATACCCCTGCTGACAGGGCGATTTTCACCCACTTTTAGAGTCAGGCCAGAAACTGAGTTACATCAGAGGTATGCAGTAGAGATGTGGTGTGAAATGGGCTCAGCCTGTCTCTGAGAGCCACACTGTTTCTGCCACTTCGTGCTGCTTCTCCTTCAGGGAGGTTTAGTTTCCCTCGGGAGGGTTAGAAAGAGAACTTCTGGTCCAACCTCTTTATGGTGTAGACAAGAAGCCCAAGGCTCTGGGAGAGGAAGTCATTTGCCTACAGAATACATACTTAGGGGAATACATTCTTACAAAGTTTGTGGGGTAAGGGTCAGGACCCACTGAACTTTCCCCTAGGAAATAAGGGCTTGAAGAACTACTGGAAAAAACTCACTTTCTCCTACATGGGCAATGTCTAGATTTTCCCACATGGCTTGTAAAATGCTAGCCACGAGAAGAGCAACTCTGCCCCCACTCCCTCTAAAAGGCAATGTGGGCCCATACCTGGCTTGTCTGGGACCCTGCATGATGGCATGGCTTCTCAAATTCTCACATTCCCACAAAGTACCTGGGGATCATATGAAAATGTAGATTCTGATTCAGTAGTTCTGGGTCAGGCCTGAGAGCCTTCATTTCTAACAAGTTCCCTGGGGATGTAAATGCAGCTGGTCCACAAACTACACTTTGGGTAGAAGAGCTATGGGCCCCATTGGAGCTACATACCAGCTGCATGCCTTTCTACAAGGCTTAGGGCTCACAGGGCCAAGGAGGTGCTCCAGTTAAGGCTTGCAACTTCTCCCTCTGGACTACATGAGACCTGGAGGATCACCCACTCCCAGGTGGCTCCTGAGATCCTGCTCAGGTCTCTTGCCTAAGTCCTTCTTCCTCAGATCAGATGGGCTACAGGGTGAGCTCTTCGTGGCTGGAGGGATGGGGTTTGCACATAGACAAGGCTCCTCATGGTGCAGGGTGAAGCAGAAGATCAGAAACAGGAAGTTGGTCTCGAGACCTACGTTTGTTCTCTCCAGGCCACAAACGGTCAAGTTGGGCCGGCCAGGAGCATCATTCAAGAAACCCAAAGAAAGAACCACTAACCCAAGATTCTCCTCAGCCTTACTGAGAGATTCTTTGTGTACTTCCTTCATGGACGGCGCTGCTAAGGAGGCAAGTGTCTCTAACTGAAAGGAGAGAGGGCCCAGAAAATGAGCCAGCAATACCACTGAGAAGCATAGGGCAATTGATACAAAAGGAGTAGGGTGGGAAAGGGTGAGGGTAGAGAGGGCATCCCCTGCCAGAGAGGGCGCCCTTGTGGGAGATAGTTATAGACCTGCCAGGGTTGGAGACACTGAGGAACTAAGGTCTGGGATCAAAATGATTCTGTTATATGTCCCCACTCCTTTCCCAGCCTCTCTCTAAAGTGACAAGCTATACTTACCCTACAGAAACAGAAAGGAAGTGGGCTATTTTACTCCCTCTTATACCTGTTCACTTAACTCTTTCATCCTCTTTGCACCGCTTACTGGTTGCCTAACATCTGAACCTCAGTTTCTTCACATATAAAATGGGCATAATACATCCTTTGTGGAGTTGTCCCGAGAGTTCAATAAAATAAGACATTTAAACTCAAGTGGAGTTCTGCTTTGGGGAAGGTCAAGCAGATACATTATACTTCTCCCTAGTCCTGCTGCTAAATGCAACTAAAACCCTGGATATTTACAAAATAAGTCTAAGAAAATTACAAGACTCTGAAAAGGCAGAAAGAAGAAGGTAATGCAGCCAGGACCTCAGGACCCATGGAAGGGTAGGTGGGGAGTGCCCTGGTTTTCTTCTTGCCTCATGTATCCCAGACTTACAGCTGAAGAAACCGGCAACCTGGAAGCATCTATGGACAGAAACAAGAACAGCTTTAACAAAAGCCTCTTCTTTCTAGCCAAAGGGGAAGCCTAAAAAGACAGAAAGCCTCTAGAAAATAACCACTCTACTCCAGCCAAACATCACAGAAAACACTGTGGCCCCCACAGAAGTGCTGAGTGGGGGCCGAGATACCATCCTAGTCAGGCAGCAACCATGCACACCTGCCCCTCCTGTTGCAGTGGTTTCAGAGAAGACCACGTGGGGAGCGTGCACTCCAATGCCCCACTCATCAGTAGCAGGGTGCCCCTTCCCCCCCTGTCGGGATGATATCAGCTGAGACCCAGCAAAGAGTAAGGACTTTCACAACCGCCCAGGAGGGCGTGAAGGAGGACACGCGGGGGGCAATAACAAGACACTGCAACCCCTCTCATCCGGGGTGTTAGCAGCAGAAGCAAATGGGGAACCGGAGCTTCCACCCCGTCCAGCAGTGATTCAGCACCCTTTTCTCACCTGGGTGTCAAAGGAGGCCAAGAAGTGGGGAACCTAGATTTCCGTCTCCATCTGGCAGAAGAAAGGCAGTCCTCCCAACTCATGCTGCCAGGAAAAGCCAGCTTAAACAGGAAGTTTAAATAATATTCAGAGTCTTGTAACATAATACTCAAAATGTCCAGGTTTCAGTAGAAAGTCACTCATCATTCCAAGCACCAGGGAAGTCTCCACTTCAATGTAAAGACGTGGTCACTGGATGCCCACACTGCGATGACTGATGCGTTAGAGCTTCCTGACAAAGACTCTAAAGCAGCAGTTATAACAATGTTTCACTGAGCGATTATGAACATAATTGAAACAAATTTTAAAAAGTCTTACTGAAGAAATAGAATGTATATGAAAATAAATTATAAGAACCCATGGACAAGGACAATGCAGGAGAATTGAATGGGAGAGGGGGACAGGAGAGAGTAATGGGGGGAAATGGGGCAACTATAATTGAACAATAAAAAAGAAAGAAAATCCAAATGAAACTTTTAGAACTGAAGAATATAACAAGAAACATAAAAAGCTCCATGGACAGGCTCAACTTCAGAATAAAGGGACCAGATGAATCAATGAACTTGAATGAAACAACAGAAATTACCCAGCCTAAACAATAAGAAGAACATAGACTGAAAAATCAAGTGAGCAGAGCTTCAAGCTGTGTGTGGGATGACGGCAAAAGTCTTCAACTGGTGTCCTGGGAGGAGAGGAGAGAGGGGATCCTATGGAAAAAGCACCCGCAGAAATGGTTCCTGAAAACTGCCCAAACACAGCACCCAGAAATCAAGAACCGAAGATGACGGAAACTCTCCGATCACTTAGAAACAAAGTGACATGCCTCTAAACAACCCATGTGTTAAAGAGTAATCCCAGGGGAAATCAAAACACATATCTGAACTGAATGAAAATGAAAATACTGCATCTCCATTTGGTGGGACACGGCTTGTGCAATGCTGAGGGGGACATTTGGAGACCTGATGCTCACAGAAAAGAGGACCAGCCTCAGATCCAACCTCAAGGACATAGAAGAAGAGCAAAATAAATCCAAAGCACGTAAAGGAAAAGAAATAATAAGACAAGAACAGAAATAAATGATTTTGAAAAAAGTAAAAAGATAGAGAAAAATCAATGAAACCAAAAGCTTGTTCTTTGAAAAGATAAAAAAAAATTATCTGACCTCTAGCAAGACTGACAAAGAAGCAAAGGAAGAAGACCCACATTAACCACCTCCGGGATGAAACAGGTGTGATTACAGACCCTGCAGACATCGAAAAGGTAAGGGGATATTACGACACATATAAATTTGACAGCTTAGAAAAATGCAACAATTCCTTAGAAAATGCACATTACCACAACTCGGTATAAATCAACTGTTGTTTTTGTAACATTAGTAATAATCATCTCGCATCCTGGTGTAAACGAGGTAAAGAAACTTTTCCAAGGTCACACGGGGAGTCAGTACACGGTGAAAGAGCCGAGGGCCTGCAAGACATGACCGTGTCCAGCAGGCAGAGGGGTGCCGAGGCCCACCTTGCGGCATTTTCTCCCAGCAGGGATGAAGCTGTTCAGTGGAGAGTTAGCTAACTCTGCGCGAAGATCGAGCCTGGTCTGAATCCTCTCATTGTAACTCCTAGTCCCTTCCTGACCATCGGGGGTCTTTTGTGCTTTATTTTCCTAACTTGAGAGCAAGTTTTGATGGCAAAACATCATTGAATAACTTCCATTTTGTTAAAAATAAACAAAATTATGAATGTATTGTTAACTTTGTGTATTATCCTTGTTTTCCAGCTTTGTCAAGTACGTTGTCTCTCAGCCTTGGTTGCTCCATTTCTGAGAAAGAATAGCAACAACTCCCCATCCAGTGGCAAAGAGAAGCAAACACACCATGATTTATTAGTTTTTAAATAAACTGGAGGAAGGAAGGAAGAGGTTATCACTTTCTTAAATTGGAAAAAATATCTATACTTTAAATGAGGTCATCTACATCATAAGCAGTATTTTCAAATGTATTAATAGCTAAACAAAGTTTTTAAAAAATATTTTATGTGTTTATTTCTTTATCAGCGAGAGGGGAAGGGAGGGAGGAAAAGAGGGAGAGAAACACCGATGTGCAAGAGAGACATTGATTGGCTGCCTCTTGCACATGTCCTGACTGGGACCTGGCCCACAACCCAGACATGTGCACTGACTGGGAATTGAACCGACAACCCCTTAGTTCACAGGCCAGTGCTCAACCCACTAAGCAGACCAGCCAGGGCATAAACAAAATTTTTAAAACAAGTAATATCAGAACATTTTAATTCAAAACACATAAAAGTAATAATGTACAATTAATTATCCAAAGTGACATACATATTATTAATCATCCACATAGAATTTGGGGTCTGTTTGTCAACAATCACATGTAGGTAGTCCCTGAAGAAAACCTAGGGTTTTCTTTAATAATTGATTGTATATTTAGAATAATAACGGCATAAGAATGCAACATGTTGGTCAGGTTTCTAAGTGAAAGCTTCAGGACTCTAGTAAAAGGAGAGGAAAGAGAAATTCGGGCAGGGAGTCCTACTTATTAGGCGTGTATATTTATTAACAGTAAGAGAAAACTTTTATAGGTAATTTCTAAGCAAGGAAAAATCAAATTAGCAATTTTATAAAAAACACATCACTCTTGGACTTCTGGCCAAGATGGAGGTATAGGTAGACACACTGTGCCTCCTCACACAACCAAAATAAGGACAACAAAAAATTAGAAACAAAATAACAACCAGAACTGACAGAAAATTGAACTGTATGGATGTCGGACAGCCAAGGAGCTGAAATAGACACATTCGTCCAGACCGGTAGGTGGGGTGGAGTCGGGCGGCAGAGCAGAGAGGGTTCGAGGCACAAGAAGTGGTGACCCTGGGAGCGCAAGGCACCCCGGGTGCACAGGCGGCAGCTGACGGACCCTGGGTGTGGGGTGGCGACGGGCAGACCCATCGAGGCAGCAACTGTGAAGAGAGGCACTGCGCTCCAGGCAGCTGGCTGACTGGGTGGCAGTCCCACATTAGGGCGCAGATAACTGGGGAGTGAGACAGACCGTTCAACCCAGGGTCCCAGCACCGGGAAATAAAGCCTCAACACACCAATTGAAAACACCTGTGGGGTTGAGGCACAGGGAGAGACTCCCAGCCTCACAGGAGAGTTCGTTGGAGAGACCGACAGGGCCCTAGAATGTGCACAAGCCCACCCACCTGGGAACCATTACCAGAAAGGCCCAGTTTGCTTGGGGGAAGTGGCAGAGGGGACTGAAGTCCAACAGACAGCGGAGCAAATGCCATGGTTCTTTCTAAGACCCCACCCCCACATATAGCATCACAACCCAACCACTGGGTTGCCCTGCCCTGGTGAACACCTAGGGCTCCACCCTTCAGTACGAAACAGGTGCAAGTACACACACAAAAAAATGGCTGAAACAGAAGAACAGATCAAAGCTCCAGAAATAATACAATTAAGCAATGAAGAGCTAGCCAGACTATCAGATGCACAGTTCAAAGCACTGGTGATCAGGATGCTCACAGAATCGGTTGAATTTGATCACAAATTAGATGAACAAATGAAGGCTATGCTAAGTGAAATGAAGGAAAATGCACAGGGAACCAACAGTGATGGAGAGAAAACTGGGACTCAAATCAATGGAGGGGACCAGAAGGAAGAAACAAACAACCAAACAGAAAAGAATGAAGAAACAAGAATTCAAAAAAATGAGCAGAGGCTTAGGAACCTCCAGGACATCTTTAAACGTTCCAACATCCACATTATAGGGGTACCAGAAGGGGAAGAGGAAGAGCAACAAGTGGAAAACTTATTTGAATGAATAATAAAGGAGAACTTCCCCAATCTGGCAAAGGAAATAGACTTCCAGGAAGTCCAGGAAGCTCAGAGAGTCCCAAAGAAGTTGGATCTAAGGAGGAACACACCAAGGCACATCATAATTACATTAGCCAAAATTAAAATGAAGGAGAGAATTCTAGAAGCAGCAAGAGATAAGGGGACAGTTACCTACAAAGGAGTTCCCATCAGACTGTCAGCTGATTTCTCAAAAGAGACCTTACAGGCAAGAAGGGGCCGGAAAGAAGTATTCCAGGTCATGAAATGCAAGGACGTACATCCAAGATTTCTCTATCCAGCAAAGCTTTCATTTAGAATGGAAGGGCAGATAAGGCGCTTCTCAGATAAGGTCAAGTTCAAGGAGTTCATCATCACCCAGCCCTTATTCTATGAAATGTTAAAGGGACTTATCTAAGAAAAAGAAGATAAAAAACAGGTATAATAAAATGACAGCAAACTCACAATTATTAACAATCACACCTAAAACAAAAAGAAACTAAGCAAACAACTAGAACAGGAACAGAACCACAGAAATGGAGATCACATGGAGGGACAGCAATGGGGGAAGGGGAGGAGGAGAGAGGGGGAAAAGGTACAGAGAATAAGTAGCATAGATGGTAGGTAGAAAATAGACAGGGGAGGGTAAGAATAGTATGGGAAATGTAGAAGCTAAAGAACTTAAGACACATGGACATGAACTAAAGGCGGGGGAACGTGGGTGGGAGGGGGTGTGCAGGGTGGAGGGGAGTGAAGGGGGAAATGGGATAACTGTAATAGTATAATCAATAAAATATATTTTAAAATTTTTTTAAAAAGCACATCACTCTATACAGTGGTGATCTGCTAGGTATGTTCCATTTCTTACATCACCTCCTTTAATCTCCTCATTGTCTCTGTTAAGGCAGGTACCAACTGACCCCATTTCACAGATGAGCAAGCTGAGGTTCAAAAAAAGGAAGTAATCTGTCTACTATCCCACAGGAAGTGTCAGGACTGGGATTTGAACCCAAATTCTTGCCATTGCTTGTGTTTGTTAGATTGGCTTCATGTCATTTAATAAAATCCACAGAACTGTTGAAATAACCAACAGGTATTCAAGCCCAAGTTGGTGGTCGGTCTCCTCTCACCAAGCTGTACTGAGGAAACCAGACACTCGTGGAAGAAAACACTTTTAGTCCTGCCGTGGGGTTCGTTTGGTTGAAGCAGGATTCAGACTCTTTCTGGCCAGCATTCCTTTCCTCTCCCCTTCAAGTTTGCTTTCTGAGTGCTGCCAGTAAATTTCAGTTCTTTCTCTTAATCATGGAGAAGGAATGTATTTACCAAAACAGGAAACTCGAAATTGTTTCGAATGTTTTCATTGACTGTACGATCCATCAGGGAAATCCCCACGGAAATTAAATCTGTGCTCAGTGACCTGAGAATCTCCCAAACCACCGAGACAAAGCCTCACACAAATCGTTGTTATGAAGGTTAAGAAAACTGAACTCTGCTGTCCTTCACAATTGATTTGATACTGGCTACTGGTGAGAAACTGGTATTACAAGACACTGCCTCGAAATAATTGTTTTTCATGTTTATTTTAGCAACTTATGAAGTTGGAATTGAAGAACTCCAAAAGGTATTGTTCCTCTCTTCTTAACAAATTTCTAACTAAAACAAGGGTGCAGAGTTCATTCCAAAGTAGTGTCTTATGAGGGAGAAAAGGTCACTGTTTTCAGTTTTCCTCTGATTTCTGAGGCTTTTCCAGACTCCGGCTGATGAGACCCTGAAGCCCGAGCCCTGTAATGTCAGGGACAGCAGGTGTCATGGAACAGTGGGAAGAGATATCCTCATTCTCTCCCCACCCCTTGTCTATGGCCGCCAGGGCCAGTGGGCCTTTACCGTCTCTGCAGAGAGCAGGGTTCTTTGGCCCAAGACAAATTTGTATGCCCTGGTGCTTTCACAGAGTGACCATGCCCTTGAAGGCCCATTTTTTGGGGCTCTTGGTGGGCATGGTGCTGGGTCACCCCTTGGAGGTAATGCAGCAAATTGATTAGGGCCCAACCAGAATCACTGGCCTCAATCCTAGCTGCTGGCTTGTGTAACCTTGAACCTCCATTTCCTTACCAATAAACTAGAGAGAACAGAAACACCCACATCTGGGGTCATTGTGAGAAGGAATGTAAGGTAAATTCAGGAAAACAGTTTCATAGGAAGTGCCCGGCATCTGCTCCATGCATTTTGCTTCTCCGAGCTCCCACTGTATCTTCTGTAAAATGGTGCATTCTCAGGGAGGGCAGGAAGCATGTGCCCTGTGGTTACTGTATCGACAGCAGTGGATGCTCAGGACAGAAGGGGACCAGCACTAGTTTCACTGAGTTGCTGAGAAAACTGAGACAGAGGAGGCCGGCACCTAGTACAGCACCTGGCACACAGCAGGCACTTACCTCATGCTGAGACTGGGTCAGTTAAGGTTCTGCTCTTTTCTCGTTAGTTTAGATCTTTTAACTTCCTGCTCCAGTTTTCTTATGCTTACTGGAAAGGATTGCTCACTGTAGCCAGAAAACATAAATGGTTATTATTCCTATTAATGAACACAGAAGCATTCCATTCAAATCCTTCACTTACCTGGCAACATCAGCAAGTAATAAACTTTTCTGTAAAGTGAACTCTCCAAAGGACCACATTTCATCCCATGCAAAATAAAAAAAGCTTTAAGTATTTTTAGTTTTTAATGATATTTTTAGCCTTCAGATGTGTATTATGTTTATCTCTGTAGTTTGACTCTCGGTAGCTGGAGAGCGTTGCCGCCCTGTCTGAGTGACTGGAGCACAAGGGGCTGAGCGGCGCAGTCCCTGCTCTTGTTTGTGAGACGCTATTGGGCCCTGTAGGCGCTCAGTGCTGGTCGCCTTCACTCCAAAACACCTCGAGCCTGTTTGCTGTAATTGTTTCCTGACAACTGCCACTCCTTCCCACTCTCATTGCCTTCGAGTCTAACACCGAGTCTCTCGCGGGGTCAGGCACGTGCGTACCAGGTCCCTGCTGTGTGCCAGGCACGTGGGCACACACGGTAGCATGGCTTCCACTTTACAAGTGAGACCTCAAGGCCCAGGGGGCTTCCGTAACCTGTTAGTAACGTAGCAGAGATCTAGATGAGGGCTGTCTGACTTGCTCTACCAGTGCCGCCACCCGGGTTGCTAGAAT